>JAURVB010012065.1:0-22235 GCA_033002965.1 Piper betle | reverse complement strand
CCCGATAGGTAATTTAGTCTGGATAAGTCAAACTTCCCTGTCAAACGGGTCGCCAGACCCGACAACAAGCACTGCAGGACGACCACCTCTCCCTATAAATAAGCTTCGAAACGATTCTTGCGGCGTTTTACGGCGAGTTCTTGCGGCGGCGGCGATGGCGGCGGCGGATGTTGAGGCGGTGGATTTCGAGCCTGAGGACGACGATCTGATGGACGAGGAGGGGGTCATTGAGGTGGAGGCGCCCGCTCCCCGCCTCCGCTCCACCATCACCGGCGGCAGGCCCTCCGCTTCCACTGCCTTCCCTCCATGGAGCCACCCAAGAAGACCAAGGGCAGGGGCTTCCGCGACGAGGAGGTCGCTGACAGAGTTGGCCGCATGGCCGTTAAGGAGGGCTTCGAGTCTCCTCGACTCCGACGGCGGGCCCGGGCCCCAGAGATGTTAGTTTTTTTTTCTTCGGCCTTCTAGGGTTTGATTCTCTCTGTGAACAAGATATTTCCGCCCCCCCCCTTCCGTTCGTATTCCGGAGTTGATTGTGTTATTAGGGTTAAGAAGGGTTTTTAGGGTTTCGAGGTGAATTTGCTTGTTGTTTGTGTTTGGCAGGGTTTGGATTTTTGGGTTTTCATAGGGTTTTCATAGGGTTTTCAGTTCCAATTTTAGGGCTTTTAGGGTTCCAATTTTTGATCATATTCTAGGGTTATAGGGTTCCAATTTTTATCCGTGGTGGAATTTTCCCCCTTTCTCTTTGGACACTGGAGAATTAGTAATGAGGGAATAGAAGAAAAACTCTTGTTTTTTCTTTCTTGTTTTATTTTTGATGTAGAGAATACTCCACATGAAATGGAGGTGATTCTCTTTTGGACTATAATATTGCTTTATAGTAGAACTTACAATGACTAAATATGCAGAATGCTCGCCTGATAGTTGCAATGACTAAATATATAAGATTGTATTTCCCCCTTATGTCTTGATGATGCCATGTTGGCTGTGTTTCTTAATGAGCTTTTTAAGCATTTGGTGTAGTACGTTTGGAATAAATGGCCTACGCAGTCAAGGTTAAGTTGACATTTAGGGGATCATCTATTCCTTGTGTTGTAGCCTCTCTGTCGAATTTCTTTGATGTTTGACTGCAAAATTTATAGTATTCCGGAGCTGAAGAGACGAACATCCACTGTGTACAAAGTCTGGAGGATTATGCATTCTTAACTATCAACAACATAAACCTGAGCTCATTGTAATTAGAGCACTCAGCTTTTAGGTTCCTTAAAATTTACATTAGACGGTTGTGCGTTTTTTTTTATTCTGCATTTATAGCTCTCTTAGTTAGCTCTACTTTTCCATTATTTGGTAGCTATTGAGGGGTGGATCATATTGGTTACCGGAGTACATGAGGAGGCGCAAGAGGAGGATCTCCATACAGCATTTGGAGAGTTTGGGGAAGTGAAAAATCTTCACTTGAATCTTGATCGTCGTACTGGATTTATTAAGGTGAATTGACGAATTGCTTCTCTTATCACTGTGTGAACGTTATATCTTTTCTGTACCCATGTCTTAAGTTGCTAAATTGGATGCAATCATTGGTATTATTGGTTGAAGAAATTCTGTTATTGCTATAACCTAGAAAATTTATGCTTGTAAGTCCACATTTATGAAAGTAGAGTTCAATCTGAAGGCAATTTTTTCCAATGCAGGCAATCTTTTGTATTTGATTAAACTTGTTGCATCCAGCTTATGTTTGGAGTTTTGGATGGTTCTTTGTCTGCCTTTCTATGGTCATCTTTTTTTTCTCTAACAAAGTCATGTGGCTATTATGTTTCTGGCTATAAAATTTTTGCGGGTAAAGAACTAAAGTTTTGTAATTGCTTTTCGGTTGAAATGATATGAACTATTTTAATTATAATTTGTGCATCATTTTGAGTAGAAGACATAGTATCTGTTTTAAGAACTAATTCGCGACAACTTGGATGTTAGCCTTTATTTAATTTACCGAATTATTGATTTTTCGCTAGTGCTACTGTGTCCTGTAAGTTACATGTTTAGTTTCCCTCTGATTTTTAAAGGTTCTTTTTGTTTTGTCCTTTTCGCGTTCTAGTTATTTTTTATAATTTTTATGTGGTTTATGGTAGATGTTACAGTACTTGATCTCAGTCTGTTGTGTAATTGCAATGGTTCTTCTGTTATTTCCGTAAGTTGTTCAACCTTTTATGTAACTTTTTTTGTTCCCCTTAATTAGGGCGTTCTCATTGTTAAGTATTTCATCAATGGATAAATATGCTGGAGCTAATGATTTCCCTACTAATGCTATTGAAAGAGATTTTCCGTGCAGTAGTTTGTATTTTTATTGTGTTTATTGGAGCTTGTTGAGATCTTGATTGTGTTGGATAGTGCTATTTTTATTTTGACTGATGAAGGAAATTTAACTAATCAGCTACTTGCAATTGTCAGTATTAATAAAAATGTAAATATTTCAGTGTACTTGAGAAGTTTGCCCTGCTTAACCAGGGCCTGACATATCTTTTTCTGTTTAATGTTATGCTTATTTTTATGTTTTTGCTAGGATAAGAATTAGATTTAGATTATAATTTCTTTGATGTATATATTCATGCTCAGCTCCTGTGAGCAATTATATATTTAATGTTTTTCCTGGTTTTATCCTTTCTAGTCATCTTGCTTTTAGACGGACTTAATGTATGATTGCTATTTAGTACATTTGTCCTAGATATTTATGCCTACATAGTGGCCGGATGGCCATACAATATGTAGTGGTTGCTGTCAATGTATTAAGCATATTTCATTTTTGGCTCTGGGATTTGCATCTATTTTGATAGCTCTATAGACTGGGTGCTTTTTCTAGGCATGAATGTTTAACAGTCATTGAGCGGGCAATCATAGATGTTTAAGATGAAGTTTCATTTAACTTTACTGATGTAAGATATTTAAGTGTTCATATTAAATTGAGAGTTGAGACCATGATGCTTTTGGTTTTTACTAGAAAGACCAAGGTAAATATGAATTCATTTGATTAAGTTTTTGTATTTTAGTATTCCAATCTGTATTGTTTGAATTTCGCATTCTTATGCCACTGGCTATTGCTGATTTTATTAATAATGTTAGACATTGCAATCAACATGAGTATCAGCCCTTACACATGGGATTCTAAGCAACGTGTGCTATTCTTTGAAATACTGATATTGTTGGTTTAATATGGTTATATCTTTTGATGATTCCTTTATCTTTATTTATCACCTTAAATATGTGCAGGGTTATGCATTGATTGAATATGAGAACTACAGAGAAGCTCAGGCTGCAATATCTACTTTGAATGGTGCCGAACTTTTAACACAAACAATTAATGTTGATTGGGCTTTCAGCAACGGTCCTTTTAAGCGCAGAAACATGAGGAGAAGGTATTTTTAATATTATTTGAAGTGGATGTTTATGTAGCTGTTCCCACATCAAGGGTCATATTCGTAAAATCTCCATTGGCAAAATTTTCAAGATCTTGTTCTCAACCTTTGATATGCAGGTCCCCTCGAGGTCACCGTTCAAGGAGTCCCAGGAGGAGATACTAAAGCAACCACGGTTAAACGACTTGGAAGACATTTGTGCTCTGGTTTTCACCGTTTGCTACTCTATTATTTTATGCGTTGACTATTGTTGTGCGATTAATGTTGGAGATTGTATCAACCGAGATGAGTTTTTGAGGATTTCGTAGGCACGAGATTGAGATCTGGATGATTGAACGTTTATATGTCTAAAATCAGCAGCCTTTCTCTATGCATTTGCCCGTACTGTGTCTATGGATTTGTTTAACAGTACAGAAATCAGCTTGCAATAGAACTTGTTTGGGTCAAGTTCCAACTGCGAAAAACTTCCATGTGTGATTTGAAGGAACTTATCATGTTGTCGCAGTCTGCCTGCAAAGGGTTGTATATGGCTCTGCTACACAGTTCTGCCTAGTGGGTTAACTTCTTAATCATCTACCTTTGGTAGTTTTGGCCCTAAAAACCAAGCCCAGAATCTAATTGAACGTGTAAGCCAGTCTTTTTCGTCAAATTGAAGGTACGAGAGTTGGCACGACTCTGCCATCGATTTTTTCTTTTTGTCTTTTTAAATAAAAATTGTTAATGTTGAACGTAGCATGAAGCCATTCAATTTAAATATTTTTGGCCATGGAAAACCCATGGCCTGGTTGAGGGTGGGACACCACCTATAGTAATAGTTTGTTAGATTAGAGAATCTCTTGAAAAAAGAATGCATCTACCTCCCAAAATTTGACCTTACTGATGAAGATGCCTGTATGCATATGGAGGAAATAGCTAATAATTGGACTTCTTATGCGTCAAGCTCTTAGTTTCATCGGACGAGTCTAAAGATATCTCGAAATCCGGGTAGCCCATGTTGAATGTTAAGAAGTAAGAACACATGCCTTGCGTTATACCGTCAACTCCCTTGTAGAAAAATTTAAAAAAATTTAAAGAAGTGTGCTCTTTTCTTAAGGTGCTTCAAAAAACTTGTAGAAAGAGAAATTGTAGTGCAGCATTTTATTTTGAACCTTATATATATTAAGCGCAGCTCATATAATTTATATAAGTCAAGAAAAGTTTTCTACTGCAAATGGCATGTGGCACTCCATAAAAAGATTGTCAGCTGTTGGATATGGAAAAACACATGATCGCATAAATTGGAATCGGAATTGGAATCGGTTTAAATCAGACGGGAATCGGTTTCAATTAAATCGGTCCAAATTAGTTTAATCGGTCATATATAAAAATTTAGACAATTCATAATATAAATATATTTAAATTAGGTATTGATGTTATTTTGATATTATTCTATGTATTATAGTTTATGATATTTTTAAATATTTTTATGATTTTTTAAAATTATTTAAAATTAATTATTATTTTTTACTCGAGTTAGAGTCGATTCAACTTTTAATTACGAGAATGCCACCCCCGTTCTTTACCCCTCGCTGCCGGCGGCAGCTCAGTCGGCGGCGAGTCTCGCGGCCACTACACTGTCGGCCGGCCACACGTCGGAGGCTTGGTTGAGAGGGCGGAGGCGATGTCGGCAGCCCGGTCGAAGGCCCAATCGGCGGCGATTCGTGCGTTCACAGGCCCGACTCAGTCCGACCACACGTTGGCGGCGACGTTGCGAGGTCGGAGGCGAGGTCGGAAGCCCGGTTGGAGGTGAGCTCAGAGTCGGGGACGCACGATGGAGGGTGGAAACGCGGCGGCGGAGGGCGGACGAGCGGCGGCGAGAGTGGTTTAACGTTAGGTTTTTTAAATCAAAATTCTAATTTTATCCATACTTAAATAATTTAATAAATATTATACCTAGGGTATTTTAGTAATTTACCCAAAACCGATTCTTTCCGATTCACCCCGATTCCAAATCGGAGTCAACTCGGTCGGAATCGGGGTGAATCGGCCGAGTTGGGCTCCGATTCAGGGCCAACCGATTTTGCCCCGAAATCGGATGGGCACGCTGCTGATTCCTGCAACTCTGGAAAAACATCAACGACTTGTACTTTTCTGAATGGGCATGACATGAACATGGCTAACCGTGTCCAAACCCGTCTAAATAATTCTTCCCCAAAAAACATACGTCTAACACCATTTATATTTGATGAGAAGAAAAGATGAGGATAAAAAGGGCAGGTAAGAAGATCAAGGCCCAAATGTGAAACCGTGAGGGGAAAAAGAGGGAACCCCTCCCTTATATATACCCCCTCTTGGCTGTCAGGAGAGGGGGAATTCGTATGCTAAAAAAAAAAAGGCTCGTGTGCTGAAAAAAAAAGAGGAGGAAGAAAGAAAGAAGAAGAGAAGGGAGAAAGGAGGAGCCCCTCGGTGGAGACTTTCCTCCGTCGACCCCCAAGCCTATCAGTTGAAAGGTAGAAGTGCCTGATCACCACCCATGCTGCTGCCCCCATGAGGCTTGCCTCACTACAAGGGACAAACCCAAATCAAGAACCTCCGCATTTGGTCGTCATTGTCATAGGAAAATTGCGATAGACCCCGGCCAAAAAGCAGTTCCATCGGAACTTTCCATCGCCACCACCGCTGGATAGAAGCACCTCCAGCCACTGGACCATTGCCACCTGTGACCGCATACGCCACCCTGGTCCAATATTTATTCTGCCTTGAACCAACCCAAAGCGGTCCAGTTGAGTTAATCATTATTCCAAAAATAATTTGAAGACCTTCGACTCCTTAGATCAAAGCTAAACTTGCTACCCCACTACTTTTAGACGGTCCAGATGCAATGGTAAAATTATTTTAAAGATTTAAAGACAAGAAAGAGACAAATCAGAGCATTGGAGTAAAAGCTATCAAATGCAAATCAGTTAAAAATTGACAAAATTTACTATTTCATATGAAGTGTAAAATCAAAGAGGAAATAGTGAATTTGTGGTTATTAAACTACTGGGGACTGACATAGGGATTTAAGTTAAACCATATAGAACCACGTAAAAATCCCCATGTATTTCCTCGCTCGTGATATTTTATTTTTATTTATTTAACTTGCATAATTTCTTTGCTCGGCAAGGGCATCTTTGGTCCCACTGAACCCAAATTCTCTAACCTGACACGAAGCAAGGCGTGATCGTGGGGCGACAAACCCATGCCTGAATAAATTTTGGTGACTCCACTAGGGACCAACTAAAAAGTAGCAATGTTGCTTGAAGATTTGTGAGAGGAAGAAGAAATGGAGCAGGAGAAGAGGAATGCAGCGCGACAAAAGAGTGGTGATGAAGATGATCCATGTACATCAATTCGAGAAGAACAAAGACAATTTGAAGGAAATATCAAAGCAAGTCATCACATAGTAGGAAATGTACTTGAAAAAATCCAATAGCAAGAAGCGGGAGGGAAATAAAGGAAGAATTACTCCAAGCAAAAGCATGGTTGTAAAACCCCAATAATAGTAATAATAATAATAATAATAATAATAATAATAAAATAAGGCTATTTTTTAGGGTTTTGTAAATATATCATTATACCGATATAATAAAGGTCAATATTGATTCTGAAGAATTAATTTAGTTTAAATATTATTTATGGTTTAAATAAATTTTTGTTTATTGAATTTTTAGGATTGGGAGTTGTGGGTGCGATTTAATATTCATTCACATTAAGTCAATGATACGTTTTTGACTTTTCATTATCAAACTAATTGTTTATATTTAATATAATTATTTGTGATTACGTTCTTTTTTATAAAATTTAATGTAGTACCTTCTTGAATCCTACATACATTAATAAAATTTAATGTAGTGACTTTTTGAATTCTACATATATTTTTCTATATAAAAGAGAGTTCTGTTGATGTAAAATAAAACATCCTCTAGATAGTGTGTGAGCACTTTTGACTCGCAAAGGGAAAGCTTTAGGATCATATGTTATAGTTGCGGATTCTTCATCACAATACGAGGTCCGTATAATTACTCGAAATGTTATGTATTCTTATGTGGGAGTCCCGATACAGGGCAGCACCCTTTAAAAAATTATTATATCGGGAGCAACACCCTTAAATACTTGCCCCTTAAAAATTACTATGTCGGGAGCAAAACTCTCAAATACCTACCCCAACACCCTTAAATACCTACCCCAACACCCTTAAATACCTACCCCAACACCCTTAAATAATTGCCCTAGCACCCTTAAATACTTACCCCCATACCGAAAGGGGTAACAGGGTGCAGTGGCGCAAGATGGTTTATTATGTACTTGTGATACCGAAAGGGTGAGTCAATGATAAATATCGGTAACTAAATGTCGAGGGCACATAGCGTATGTGCGCATACGTGGGATTGTAGTTGGATTAGTTGTCACTCTCCTAGCATATTAAGAGCTCAGTATAGGTTCTTAATTACTAAAGACATAATTTAGATGTTGTGAAATATATTAATTGTTTCTTGTAATTATATGACTTAGTGCTTTTATCACTAACACAAAATTGCCTCTATAGGTATAAGTATGAAATGATGGGTAGAGTCGGGACAACTAGAAGACTCTATTATTGGATTATTCTTTTCTCGAGATTGTTTGCATGACAGTGGGATTTTAGTTCGGTTCATGGGGATTAGATTATTCTGAGTATTTGTATATTAAATTTATTGTTATGAATTTATTTAAAATTTTAAAAATTTATAAAAAATTAATTTATGAGACACTTAGTTACCATGCAAATTAATAGTTATCATGCAAATCAATCCTTGTTTTCTTGAAAGTCTAAGAGTCCATTGTTCTAAGTGTAAAATTTCTTTTATAAATGGTATCAGACCTATGTTTCCCATAGAACCATGCAAATTAATCCTTACCTTGTTGAAAGTCTAAGAGTCCACTGTAAGTGTAAAATTTCTTTTATAAATGGTATCAGACCTATGTTTCCCATAGAACCATGCAAATTAATTTTCTAGAATTAATTTTTCACTATTTTAGTTGGTAAATAATTATGTGTGCCACTTATGTGTCATGCTAGGTGCACGTGATACTTAGCAAATGAGCATATATGAGACACCTTTACAATTGGAGGTATTATGTAGGTAGTATGGGTGGTATGGGACACCTGTGTGATATGGATAACAATGTCATTGGACAATGTGCCTCACTTTAGCTATGCATATGAGTGGCAATGCTTAAATCCAAAAAAAAAAAACCAAATTTTCTCCATTATATTTTTGATGGCAAAAAATTTTCCAAGCTGGAAAGATTGTAAAACCTTGATTTTTCTCCTTATGACGATATTATATTTTCGAGGACGAAAATTTTTAAGTTGGGGAGATTGTAAAACCCCTAATAATAATAATAATAATAATAATAATAATAATAATAAGGTTATTTTTTTAGGGTTTTGTAAATCTTAAGAACGAATCATAAATAATATTTAAACTAAATTAATTCTTAAGAATTAATATTAACCTTTATCATATCGGTAAAATGATATTTATTAATGATTTTAAATAAATTTTTGTTTATTGAATTTTGGGGATTGGGAGTTGTGAGTGCGATTTAACATTCATTCAAATTAAGTCAATAATAAGTTTTTGACTTTTCATTATTAAACTAATTGTTGGTATTCGATATAATTATTTGTGATTATGTTTTTTTCTATAAAATATAATGTAGCACCTTCTTAAATTTTACACGTATTAATAAAATTTAATGTATTGACTTCTTGAATTCTGACATATTCTTCTATGTAATGGAGAGTTTTGTTGATGTTAAATGATACATTCTCTGGATAGTTTTGTGAGCATATTTGACTCACAAAGGGAAAACTTTAAGATCGTGTGTCATAGTTGCAGTTTCTTCATCAAAATACCAGGTTTGTATAATTACTTAAAATGTTATATCTTTCGCTTTGGGAGTGTTGGTCAGCCTGAGTCCACATTTGATCACTATACGTTGAACGCAATCGGGGTCAAAGAATTGGCTTAGTCTGACACAACTTAAAATTTTTGAAAGATTAAACACCTGCCTCTATGCCAAAAGGGGTGACAAGGTGTAGTGGTTGCAAGATAGTTCATTATGCACTTATGATATCGAGAGGGTGAGTCAATGACAAATATCGATAACTATAGGCTGAGGGCAACGTAACGTGTGTCTGCATATATGGGATTGTAGCTGGATGGGTGGCCACCCTCCCAGCATATTAAGAGCTTAGCATAAGATCATAATCACTAAAAGACATAATTCAAATATTGTAAAATATATTAATTGTTTCTTATAATTATATGACTTATTTTTTTTAATCATTAATGCGAAATTGCCACTGCAAGTATGAGCATGAAAGGATGGGTAGAATTAGGACAGTTAGAGGACTCTATTATTGGACTATTTTTTTTCGAGATTGTTTGCGTGACATTGAGATTTTGGTTCGGTTTATAGGGCTTAGATTATTCCAAGCTTTTGTATATTAAATTTATTATTATGAATTTATTTAAAATTTTAAAAATTAATTTATGAGACAAATGGTTTCATGTAATAACACTTGGCTCGTGGCTCAGAATGGACGAGTTGTTACAATGGTGATACAAGAAGATGGCCTAAATATCCGAAGCAATGAAGAGATAAACCAACCGTCAGAGGCCAAGCAATTACTTTTCACACCAACAAATTAGCTTAGTGGAAGACAAATATAAAATCAAGCTATTGAAGAGAGATTCCGCCAAAGTGAATAGCGGATGCAACAAATTGAGGATATGATGCAATAAGTGCTCGCCTAGATGCAACGAGTTAGTGCATCAATCTGGAGTCGTCCAGACAAGAAGGTGACCATCCCACATAATGTCCAACAATGGACCAACTTTAGGAGGACAGACATATGTCTTCAACATTCGTAAATCCGATTGTATCAATCTCACCTCTAGCCACAAGAACAATTGTGACAACATTGAGGGATCAAACCAACATCCCTTAAGAAATTAACAAATTTTCTTTGATTTCCGGTAGTGAGTCCATTCACAAAGCATCTGCAACATCAATTCATTGCCCAAATAGATTTGGGCACAGCACAAAGCACAAAGCGAACCTTGTCTGCTTATTCACCTTGCATGGCTTCCACAACTACTATACTACCAGCTACCATTCCCATATCAGTGGTATAACCCTACATGCTCCCAACCCCCAACTTCCATGGCATTCCCACCATCAATCACAACCACGATGCCAATCTCAATGGCACTACTGGCAATGCCAACTCAAATGTCAGTTCGTATTACAATTTTACCAACTGGCCAAATCGTATAACCGTGAGAAGGGAGGTGGGTAGAAGAAAAAGAAGAAAAGATGAGGATAAGAAGGGAGGCCCAAAGCGTAGAACCGTGAGGGGAAGAAGCGGGAACCCCTCCCCTGTATATACCCCCTCTTGGCACCGAGGAGAAGGGGGACTAGTACCAAGCAAACCTATATTCTCTAACATTCTCCTTTCTTTTCTTGGTTTGCCCTATCTTATCCTTGTAGATAAAACCCTTGAAGCTTCCTGTCGTGAAAACTAGTTGCTCGCCACCGTCGTAGTATCCTTCTCCGGCGTAGTCTGCCACTACCAGCATCATCTCCAAAAATGAATATCCTCCCGCCGACGACACCTTTAGAAATGAAATTAGGACGCACCCACCTGTTTATCGATGGTATGTAATGGAGGTGGTGGAGAAGAAGGCCGAGGAGAGAGGAAGGAGGAAGCAGGTCCTCCAGCACTCAGCAGTGGGTGAATCTCCAATCTTTTAAGGAAGAGAGAAACAGGGTCTTAGGCTTGCTGGCGTCGAAGGTCTTCCGCTCCTAGTGTTCAAGGGCAACAAAATTGATGAAGATCCGAACTAACGAGAGGTCCAGAGCTTGATGGGCAGCGTCCTCACACGAGTTTATTGCATAAGATTGGCTAGACTGTTATGATCTATCGAATAATATCTAATTATCATATTTCAATTACTTAAAAGGGATTTTGCAATTATTTGTGGAAATTGATATTGAGTAAATATATAAGAAGACAAGTGTATTTGGTGGAGTTTACTAACTGGAGCCGCCGAAAGCAACGGTGGTGCAGGTGGTGCCGGTGGTGGTGGAGATATGGCGGTGCTGCTCCTCAGCGACAAGTAGACTAAGCCACGTCGTCGTCTGAGTGAAGGAATCATCTACTCATAATCAAACAGCAAGGAAGCTTATCGTTGCAGACAGTGTAGGAAACAGCGGAGGAGGAAGAGGCAACGCGGCGTCTGACCGGTTTTAGAATGGGGAAGTTGTTGAGGGAGAAGAAGTCAAAGGGCAGCATGGAAAAGAAGGAAAACAATAATAAAAAAGCAGAAGCTGTTAAATGATTTTTAGGCATCCAATGGCTGATATTTTCTACATAACGCACAGCACTTTTAAAGTGAGGTGTCGTTTGTAGGAGGAAATTTTTATTTCCTAATTTAACTTTTATTTTGAGTGATTTAGTAGATCATATTATTTAACATCCATATTTATTTAATGAGGGTAATTAAATTTCTAAATTAATCTAATATTTTTAATCCTTATACCTTGATTATCAAGATAAATATAATAAACTAGTGCATTTTTTTAGGAATGGAAACCTTCAATGCACCCTTACATTAGGTACATACGGGCTTAGTCTCTCCCTCGTGAGACTCGCAATATGACAACTACTTTATCAGGTTTCATGTCAATAATAACTAAAAATATTTTAAAATTGCCCCCAAAACCTTGATCAATGAAATCCCATCGTGTGATGAGTTTCTTTTTTGCCTATTTTACTAGGCTATAGTATGTCAACAAAATTTGTAATAATGAGAAGTAGGTCAAATTGATATTTAAGAAAATAGATAAAAAGTTATCAAACTCCTGCATATGTCTTTCACATGGACTTTATTATGTGAGACCTCTTAAAAATGTTTAAATTCGTGGAGAAGTGGTTCACTTAATTCTTCTCTTTTTCTAAAATGATTTTTTAAATAAAAAATGTACTTGATGTGTCTGAGGAGAGAGGCTGGAAATGAGTTTGAGTCAGCTTGTACCGCTGCCTCAGCTTTCAGCTTGGACTCCTCAATTTTCGTGGAAAATAAAAAAATGTTTACAGATTTATATATTTATATTCATGTCATTAAATTATAACAAAGAAAATTTTATATAATATAGTCCACTGTTTGCATGAATTTGTACCGTAGCTTTGAAAATTAAAGAAAGAGTCCATGCGGTTCCGAGAGAGAGGATATGTGACTGAAGGTTAAAGCGGTTTATGATCATACACTCGTAATTGTGTAATAAAATGGCTTTCAAACTTTATAAATAACCAATCCTAAGGTGTTTTTAAGGGGGAAAGGAAAAATTTTGAGAAGGGCGTGCAACGTTGGAGGTTGAAAAGCTGTTGCTCGTTTTGCTAGAATTCCACCTCTTCACCGCCAAGCTGTTGATGGGTTTGTTGCTGCGTGTTGGAGCCTTCATCCCGGAGACGTTAAGCCCTCCTCCCTGCCTTTACGTCATGTTTGTACGAAGAACTTTGCCTCATCGTTTATCTGCTGCCTGTTGTTCTGACGAAGGCCGTCACCTTACTGCTGTTTGTTGTCATGAAGTCCCCCCTCCCATCACCATGCTGACGTGAAGCCTTCCCCCATCCCTTTGCTTTGTTGTAGACAACCACGGATTGAAGTGGACTTCGCCAAAGGGAGTGCTGCCGCATGAAATTTTGGTAAGAGGAGAACAAACACTGCTAGAGTCGTGCTGTCCTGGGACACCGAGGTCTGGCTTTCACCAAAAAGGGGGTCTCTCTACCTTGCTCTCCATGGTGCTCAAGTCCTCGATTGACATCTCTTTGGAGGATTGCTTAAGCACTGCCGGATCACTGACTTACCAAAGAGAGGAAAAGTTCCATTCTTACATGCCGGCTGTTGCCAAAACCAAGTCGCCGATCACTGCCTTGCCGAGGTGTTGGGGCTAACCAAGGAGGAAGCGTCACCGACCTTGCTGTTTAGAGCCCTAACACAAAGAAGCCTATCTTGCTGCTTACACCTCCATTGCTGATCATTAGCACCATTTTCCGACATGGCCATCTCGACTTGCTGTTTTGTTGCTGTGAAAGATCTCACCTCCGTCTTCCTAGTTGGGTACCTCGCAGAGAAAATCCCCTCGTAGTTGCTGTTCCGTGGAGCACCACCCGTCACCGAGTCTAGAGACCATCAGTCACCGCAGTTGCCGTGGACGCCGGAGTTCAGAGCTGCCCGCATCCTTGTCTCTGCTTTGGAGTGCTTAAGACTTGGACCTTGCTGTGAAGCTGCCGAAGGAAGAGATCACTGTTGGAGGCCTGCAACCGCTTGTACCAAGAAGTTGTTGAAGTTCGAAGTCGCTGCCCTCCCGGGGAGAGGGGTTGTTATTGCGACCTGCTGCTGTGTTGCTTGCCCCTGCCTCGAGGGAGTACGTAGAGCCTTCCCGTTGTCTCGCTGCAACTCATTGTTGGAGTCCTCATTGGGCCACTTTCGGCCCCTAACTAAGCTCTAATATTAGTATTGGGCCCTTCAAGCTCTTAAAATAAACTTTAAATAATTAAAGAAAACTCGCAATAGGTATCACGTGTCTTTCTTAATCCAAAAACTAGTTTAAGGAATAAGGCTCTCTTAATCCAAAAGCTAACTTAAGGAATAAGTTTTCCTATTAGCCTATATACAAGTCACCACTAACCTCTACGACCAATGTTGGATAACCAACAACCTCTACGACCGATGTCGGACAAAACCCAACAATATACAAGTCACCAATACTTTACGACCAATGTGGGACAAACCCAACAACTTTCCTTCATACATCGGGTGTGACGCGAAATCATCAAAAAGCTAGCTCAAGAAATAAGGCTCTCTTAATCCAAAAGCTAGCTCAAAGAATAAGGCTTTTCCATTAGCCTATATATAAGTCACCAACAACCTTTACAACTGATGTGGGATAACCAACAACCTTTATGGCCGATGTGTGACAAACCCAACTATATAAAAGTTATCAACACTCTACGACTGATATGGGACAAACTCAACAACTCCCCTTCACATATCGGGCGTGACCCGAAACCATCATCATCTAACACACTCCCCTTAAATCAAACACACAGACGGCACCCACCTACTTTAATCATCAGGTGGAACTCATGAAGGACACTCCCCTTAAATTAGACGGCACAGACGGCACCCACCTGCACCTCCCACCCACCTACTTTACCTGCACCTCCCATGAAGGAAATATCAGGTAGACGGCACCCACCTGTTTTAAATCATCAGGTGGAACCCACGAGGAAACAACAACAATCGGCGTAGGCAAACTCAGCTCTGATGCCACTTGTTGGGTCATTTGGGCCCCTACCAAGGCCTTCACCCAAATCTGAAACCATTATTGGGGGCCTTCCTGAAGGCCCCCAAAGGGCTTTAAACAACTAAAAAACTTGCAATAGGTGTCGCGGGCCTCTCTTAATTTAAAAAGCTAGCTCAAGGAATAAGGCTTTCCCATAGCCTATATACAAGTCATCAACAACTTCTATGACCGATGTGGGACAACCCAATATAGGGTCGCTCTTTGAAGTTTCTTTTAAAACTATTTCTATACTATTTAAATTCGCAGCGTCGAAAATAAGATGCCCATGGATCTACAACCCTAAATGGATGTGGGGCTTTTCCAGTACATCCCATTATCGGTTTTCATCCATCACCGTTTTATATTCCTCCTTTTATTTTTCTTATTTCTTTACCAAAATCTTCCGATGTAAATTAAGTTCGTAAAATATGCTATTATGTAAGGCTGCTAATTGAGCGAGCTAACTTATGAGCATTTGGCATTCAGCTCGACTTGAAACTCAATATTTAAATGTTCGAGCTCGAACTCAAATCCTAAAAGTTGAGTTTATGCAAGGCAGTGTTTGACTAAACTCAACTTAGTTATAACTCGAATTCGACTCGTAATTGACTTGTAGCTCAATTCAATAATATAATATAATAATATACATAATATCAATTACCTACTCAAAATACATTTAAAATCGTAGATAAATCTTGTTATTAACTATTAATATAAATTCTAAAAAATAATTTTACTATAATAAAAGAATGAAAATTAATTTTTATTGACATGAGTCTGCTACCTGCAAAATCTCCAGAGATTCTCCAGACTCGATTTCCAGACCACTAAGACCTCTCGATCTCTCCTGATCTACCGACCTCCAGAGCCTCGATCCTCTCGGTCTTCTCCTGATCAGCCAATCTGCCGACCTCTTGATCAGCCTACCTGCCGACCCTTTTCCAGCATAACCCCTATGATGCACCACGTCCTTTTGATTTTAGATAACTCTGGATCCTTCTCTGCCATAACAATTTAATTGTTTATCATGACTTAATTAACTAAAATTGTAAGGTTAACAAATTATGAATATTATGACTTATATAAGAGACAGACTACCACAAACATGGATAAGATAACCGAAAGATTTACAGTTCATTACGAGAACAAAAATACATATGTACTCAAAACTCGCTCGATCTCGAGTTAAGTTTGAACGAACTTCAAGCTGAGTTCGAACGAACTTTGAGCTGAGTTCGAACGAACTTAGAGCTATTCGAGTTGAGTTCGAACACAAGGTGAGCTCAGCTTGCTCGTTTGTTTAACAGGCTGGAAAAAAATATAATAAAATTGCAAAAAAAATACAACCCTTGGTTGATAACTCTATAAAAAGGAGTTATTATTTTTTGCATTTTATATTTAGTTTTTGCCATGTTTTGAGTGATTTTTATTTTAATTTTGTTAGTTTAGTAGTTTATTAGGTATTATTAATAAAACAAGAAAATATTGTGATTTTGGTGTGAAAAGTGCTAATTAGTATTGTTTTGGCAAGGTATAAGAGTTAGAAGATGATCCAGAAAAATTCAGAACGAATTTAGATTGGAAAAGTGTACTTTGGTGTTCTAGTTAAAACCGCTGCGCTCAAGCGCTAGGATTCAGAGCGCTCGAGTGCTGGCCCTGCAGTTTAGAAGGATTTATAGCTGTGACTAGAGTGCTCGAGCGCTTGAGATCAGAATGCTCAAGCGCCGGTGACAGAAAAACAAATTTTCAGTATTTCGGGATTTTATGGTGGGCCCCACTTGTACTATTGGGTGGATTATTTATAAACTAGATTAGGGTTTTAAAGAGAATAAGAGGAAGAAAAAAATAACTCTGGATGGCTAAGCGATGATACGAAAGACGAGAAGGAACGACGAAGAAGTTGGATTAGAAAAAGAAGACCCTTTCTAAAAAGAGTTTTTTATTTTGATTTAGTTTTCATTATAATTAAATGGTGTCTTTCATATCACATATGAATTTCTTGAGTTTAATCGAATATTTTATGGAGTAAATTCTTTTCTAGGATTTTCAATGACACCTAGTGCATCTATTAATAACGGTTATTAATTTTTATTTATGTGATTATAATGTTGGATCATTTAGTTTATTCTACTCTTAATGCTATCATTAGACTAACCATCTATTATTAGATTTAGAGATTTGATTTTGTCTAAAGATAGAAAGATTAAATTTATTATTGAATAAAATAGCTTTTGTTCATCTGTTTTGGGTGATTCACATGTGAGATTGGTTAACAGTTAAGGGCAAAATTTAAAGTATCATTTTGCATATATAATTTTATAAGGATATAGAAGTTGGGTGTGAGTGATAAGTTTATGGTGAATCGAGAGATTATCATGAATAATTAATTCCCGTGGTTAATGATTGAAATGTGCAATTTATATATAGAAGTTATAACTTTAATCATGTAGAGCACTAAGTGAAATTGAAAATCCTAGGTTTGTCATCTTGAAGTTAATATCTAATTTAAATATTGCATGTTAGATTAATTTAATCTTAATTCATAATTAAATAACTCTTTGAATTTTCTTTCTTTTAAGTTTAATTAATTAAATTAGTTTTTGTGATTGGGAATTTCTACTACTAATTCCTCTTGGGAGGATATTTTATTGTAACTTTTATTACTTGATTTAGCACGTGCACTTGCGTTATAATTTCCACATCAACAGTACATTGCATTACATTCAATTCAATTAGACCCTTGCAAATTGTCACCAATAGGGACTAAGGACTAGGGCTACTAAATGAGCCACGGAGTCGAACTTAGTTTGTACTCGAACTTGACTCGAATAGCACAAAGTTCATTCAAATTAATATCGAACGAGTTTTGAACATATATGCTCAAAATTGCTCAAACAATTTATATGTTGTTTGACCTCGATTTGAACTCGAATGCACTTAAACTAGAATGCACTTAAACTATTTAATTTTGATGAGCTCGAAACTAGCTTATTCGGGTGGCTTGCTCAAGTAGCCCTTTATTTATGATTTTCTTTTCCCCCCTTTTATTAGATCCTCACAAATTGTCATCAATAAAGACTAAGGCTGCTAAATGAGCGAGCAAGCGAGCCGAGCTCAGCTTGTACTCGAACTCGACTTGAATAGCTCGAAGTTTGTTTGATGTCAACTCGAGATCAAATGAATTTTGAACATATATGTTTGAAATCAACTTGAACATTTTTTATGTTGTTTGAACTCGACTCGAGCTCGAATACGTTGAAATTATTTAATTTTGATGAGCTTAAAACCAACTCGTTCAGGAGCTCGATTATAAGGTTAAAAGTAACTCACTGGCTCGCTCAATTAGCCCTTTATTTATGATTTTCTTTTTCCTCTCTTTTCTTAGGGTGGAGGAAATTATTAATAATAGCTTTTCCCTTTTCATAGGGTGGAGGAAATTATTAATAATGAAAGGCATATCCATTGAGAAAAATACATTAAATAATGCGTGATATTCAGTCTAACGCTCTCCAAATTGAGCTATGATGCTACTTTATTATTTTATTGTATATAAATAAATATAACTAGTGATAATTAAACTTATATATATATATATATATATAAAGATTATCTTAGCCGATGGCATATAATGTTTCTATCTCAAACTTTAATCTGGTTGGTTCAATTACAAGGACGACCCGATTTCTTAAAAAAAATAAAAAACAAAAAATAAAACACCCCCATTATCACCATCCTTTAGTACGTAGTAAATAATAATATTTATTTATTATGAGCTCGAAACTAGCTTGTTCGGGTGGCTTGCTCAATTAGCCCTTTATTTATGATTTTCTTTTTCCCCCTTTTATTAGATCCTCGCAAATTGTCATCGATAAAGACTAAGGCTGCTAAATGAGCGAGCGAGCGAGCCGAGCTCAGCTTGTACTCGAACTCGACTTGAATAACTCGAAGTTTATTCGATGTTGACTCGAGATCAAATGAATTTTGAACATATATGTTTGAAATCAACTTGAACATTTTTTATGTTATTTGAACTCGACTCGAGCTCAAATACGCTAAAATTATTTAATTTTGATGAGCTTAAAACCAACTCGCTCAAGAGCTTGATTATAAGGTTAAAAGTAACTCACTGGCTCGCTCAATTAGCCCTTTATTTATGATTTTCTTTTTCCTCTCTTTTCTTATGGTGGAAGAAATTATTAAAATAGTTTTTCCTTTTTATAGGGTGGAAGAAATTATTAATAATGAAAGGCATATCCATTAAGAAAAATATAATAAATAATGCGTGATCTTTTGTCTAACGCTCTCCAAATTGAGGTATGATGCTACTTTATTATTTTATTATATATAAATAAATATAACTAGTGACAATTAAACTTATATATATATATATATATAAAGATTATCTTAGTCGATGACATATAATGTTTCTATCTCAAACTTTAATCTAGTTCGTTCGATTACAAGGACGACCCGATTTCATAAAAAATAAAAAATAAAAAAATAAAACACCCCCATTATCACCATCCTTTAGTACGTAGTAAATAATAATATTTATTTATTATTTTAAATGTATTTTGTGTAGGAAAGTGATATTATATATATTATTATATTATATTATTGAGTTGAGTTTGAGTAAAGCTACGAGTCAATTTAGAGTCTAGTTTGAGTTATAATCGAGTCGAGTTGAGTCGAACACTGCCTTGTTCAAAATCAACTCGTATAATTCGGGTTTTGTACCGAACTGAACCTTAAATATTTACGAGGTGGCTCGCTGAATAAATGTATATATATCAAGGCCTCTGTGACTCCACGCGCCATTCGCTGCCATTAACGACCTTGCAGACGTTGCTCGCTTCTCCTCTAATACCCCTCGTCCCCTTCCATTCTAGAACACAGGCCGGCCTTGGAGAACTGGGAAGAGGTCGATCAGGTCGACAATGGAGGGGTATCTGAAGAAGAACTTCGAGTTGGGGGCCAAGAACGCGTCGGAGGACGCCCTCCGGCGGTGGCGCAACGCCGTCACCGTCGTCAAGAACCGCAAGCGCCGCTTCCGCAGCGTCGCTAATCTCGACATGCGCTCCCAGGTGCAGACCACCCGCAAAACCATCCGGGTATGTCAGTAATATATCCATCATAGTATCTAGTATATATATTTATCCTCTACCTTTCTCATTTTTCATGCAAATATACGCATTACTATGTGTTCTTGTTCGACGGCGAATTTGGTATGCTATTGATGCGATTTGGGTTGACTTGTTTTTTTTAAAAAAAAGTTTTTGGAGTAGGAATCACTGGAAAGCTCATCACCGACATGTTAGGATGCATATAACTTTCTCTTCGTCATCTTAATTTGTTTCGATCACAATCGTGTGAAACCGGTAATGTGAATATAAAATGTGGTTAGTTTTGACGGACTGGTCGGAGGAGAAAAATGATGGAGTCTTTGGTTGACAACTTCTTGCTTACTCCGCAATTGGCGGTGGTAGACATTTCCAGGGGGTGGAAGTCTTTCGCTTCCATCTCATTTCCGAGTTAGTGCTGAGTCCTATTCCATTCCATTTAAAAGTAAAATGCCCACCCCCCACTAATTTAAACTACAAATCTAGTTAGCAAAAAGTCTCTGAGTCCAGTTATTCGGTTAAATTATAGTCATTTGTCTTCGAATTGGAATCCAATTTAATTTGTTGAGATTTTAAACAACTCTGCCTAATGGCAAAATTGAGACTCTTCACCTGTAGCATCGGTGGAGTTTGTTGGTGCAATCATAATCATGAATTAATAATATTCGTATAACTTTCGTCCCTGATTTATGATCGATATGCAAAGAGAGCCCCAATCCTATGAGAAGACAATCTTTTTGTTAAAAAGGAAAATCTTAATTTGAACTGAATTGAGATCAAGCCGATTCGAATCGAAATTTATTTCTACAGTTCTGGCTTGTACTCGCTTGCTTTGAGCTCAAGACAAGCTCTTTGCACTATTGGGTTTCTTTGTTCTAGTTTTAAATTCATCTAAAATTGATTTTTCAGGCGGAGAATGTTTTAAATTATCTACCTTTCATTTGCAAATTGAATCTTATGAGAAAAGCTTTTTCTAATGTATTACATCCAAAACTCTCAGTCTTTGCTACTGTTAATGTCATTTGTGCTCAATCTCCATGGTGCGTGATATCATGAGATTGAGAAAGATAAAAGGATTCCAAATTGAAGATGGTGACACTACAAGTGGAAATTAGATGCGCATTTATTAAAGAACATACCGATAAGGCTCTGCCATGATATTCAAATTCCCATTAATATTGCACCTTCCACACGGTAAAGCGATGCTTTCGGTTGTTCCTTCTTTTCCACAAGATGCTTGCCTCTATGAAATTGCATTGTCTTATGTTTGCTGTTAGTGATAACGAGCCTCTTCCCAACATTCCTCACTATGGTAAAAGCCTGTTTGCCAGATGAATAATCATCATTTTTCTTTGCATAATTTTAGTGGGTCTTTTGTGCTGGTGTTGTTAGACATTCATTGTTGTAGGTGGGTCACCTGAGGTAGCCGGCCCATGAGCTTAACGTGAAAGCTTACTTGCAAAAAGCATAGCTCACCTCTCTCGTCGTGTGGACCATGAGTCCACTATTCTAAGCTTTCTTTAGACGCTTCAGACATACGAGGACTGCATATATTCTCTTCTACATTTTGAATTGTGTTCCATGCTCATAAAGTTTGCCTTATTTAACAATTTTGATTTGTGTGTATATTTTTGCTGTTGCCACACATTCTTATCCAGTCATGCAGATAGGCTTTGAAGTAAAACGAGTAAAACAACTTTCATTTTAAACTTTTTGCTTGCCCTCTCAATTCTTTACCTGGCTGTTGTTTTGATCTTCTGTTTTTATGTGTCGGCAGGAAAAGCTCAGACTAGCTCTCATCGTTCGGAAAGCAGCCTTACAATTTTTGGAAGGCAATGTCGCGGAACGGGTTAAAGTACAGGGTAAGACCCGTACATTAGGAAGTCTTTGTGCATCAGACTACTTATTTGTTTTCAAGGATATTTACTCATATGTCTGGTGATCTGTTACTCGATGTTTTTTCCCTTCCATTATATATATTTAATCTAGCTCTGCTAATGCTTATACATTGCTTATCTAAAACTCTGACGAAGTTGGAGGGTGGATGTCAAGTAGGTGTATCTGGCTATTTAAAATTTTACCATTCTGTAATCTTGTAATCCTAATTTAGGACTTGTATATGCAACACCCATTGTGTTAAGTAGGAGAAGATACGTACTTACCCAGTTTTTTTGGTTTAAAAAAAACTCAATGCAGTTGTTCATCCGGAAGTTCCCCCAGAAGTGCTTCAAGCTGGCTTCGGCATTGATCCTAACCATCTCGCAACGATCGTCGGCGGCCAAGACTA
>JAURVB010012064.1:0-30649 GCA_033002965.1 Piper betle | reverse complement strand
GGAGAACAGAAAGTTTTTCAACAACACCATTGACGGTTGATGGCAGCCCTTGCTTATATGGTGTGTACCGTAGTCACTAGATTAGTGTGTTTACTAAACTACTCATAAACATATAGAAAATCGGTCAAGAGGTTTAGATTCTTGTATGTCTTATCTCTACTAAAAGTAACTTAAGTTGTTAGCCTAATGCCTATACTTAACTTGTAAAAACCTAAAGGCATATCATAGTCATATATCTTATCTAATTTACTTCTTATTATACATATTATATCATAAGTATTGTTTTCAGTTGAAAACATCAACCAATTAATCATACGATAAACTGGCTAATCACGTAAAATAAATGATCTTAAAACTCTACAAATAACAACTAACTAGACCCGGATATCACAACGAGTCTTCACGACTTCAACAATAATCCACTCCTACTTTATACATAAATCAATATGCCTAACTTGAAACCCACATAACTTATATACCGATGCATGATTGACATGATCCTAAATCAACGCAAACATATACATACAAGATATAACAACAATTAGTTAAATACAAACAACACATGCAAAGGCCATATATAAATAATTAAATAACAACTAAATACATAATTACATGCATATATGATTAGGCACATAGATCACCAAATGATTAATTAATTACTTCTAGATTTAATTAAATAAGTTGTACCACTTAACTGTTGTGCACACAATGAATGGTATTTTCGACAAGGCTAATTTCATCTAAGAAATAAGTAATTAACACTAATTATATTATACAATGTCTAATTAAATTGAGAAATTAACATACTTCTATTTTATTTTTCTCTATAATTCGATTACTCTTAAACTACACACTCAAAAACTTTGATAATTTAAACACATTATTAAATCCTTAATTATCAAAGGGTTATTTTTTCAAATAGATCCAAGATTTAAAGATCTATAAAATATATCCAAAATTCCTAAAATTACATGAAAATTTCAACTTTACATAAATCCATCAAAACTCTTATAAATCATGAATAAACAATTTCTGATCATGTCACATGAGAGAGTGGTGGGCTCCGAGGCTTCGTCAAATGGTTCTTTTACTTAAAGAAGCTCGTCGTGGCAACAATCCTTGGACATCTACATCTCGCCCTGACCAGCCCGATGATCCTTCTTGCCCTGATCATTGATATATATCGTCTGTTTCAATCAGTCTTAGAACTGATAATATATGTAGTAACTTGATGCATTTTCCCCTTGATTTACTTATTTACATTTTTTAAAATTTTCATACTTTCTTGTATGATAAGGTGATAGGTTAGACATGTTCATATTTGTTCGATGATAATATATACCTAACAAGTGCCTTTCATATAATATTTTAAATGAATATTTTTGTAATAAAATTGTAACTGATTTATGACCGATTTGTGTCCAGATTTGCAACCACCACAGTGCAATGAAAAGCTGGCTGCAAAATTTAATTTTGTGATTGACTTCGAACCACACGCATGACTACATTTGCACCCATTTTTGCGACTGAAGGCTAGTTGCAAAAATGAACATGGGCTTAGTAAAATAATATGGGAAACAATTTTAGCCGCCAAAATTTTGAAATGCAACGGGCTTGCGGTTGCAAATTTTTCGACCTGAATACTCCGCTGTCAAAAAATGATTTAGCTACAATTTTTCTGCCACTGCTGTCAGCCGGATGCAAACCTGGTCGCCAAAATTTTTTTCAACCGTGGCTAAAGAGCATTTTTCAATTAGTGTGAATTTGGGATTTGGAGACCTCGTGTTATGCAATGATGACAGCCTTCTGAATTTATTAGAATTGATTAGATGAATGTTGATTGTATTCTCTTTTAGAAAGATATGGCTAGACTTATTTAATTGCCTTGTGTACTTCTAGATTTTATTAGGTTGCGACATACATTCTTGGCTGCTCTCATGTATTTGGATGCACATTGGTATTAGTCTTCCTTCTCAAGATGCCAGGAGGGGTTAGAGCAATCCGTTATTTTCATGGGTATGAGCTAAGTATATAACTCAACCTATCTAATATTTTTAGTTTAGTTCCAAAGGGAACTAACTTTGGGATGTTATATACACTCACAGCAAATCTAGGTATACATTCCCAGCACACAATCATCTTCCTCAGAACCACACATAATCTACAAAACTATATACATGATAGGCTTAGGACTCAAAAATGTATGCATAGTGTGTACGATTAAATACCATGAGTGAAACTATAACCAACGGGATTTCATCCCAAGGGATTACTATGATGCCATGACTAAATAGGCGATCGATCAAATGTGTTAGTCATATGGGACCTTATCTACTTGGAGAAAATCAGCCGAGGATAATTCCCAATCGGTAAGTGTCACAGGGGTCAACTTAGGAGTTAAATTTTGCCCTAATTGCCTCCGTGCGGCGTATTTCCCTCCCTGGAAATACCAGCCTACACCACCTCCGCACACACCAATGTGCCGTGGTGCATAGCGGCCTCGGACCACCCACTTGCGAATAGTGCACGAACCCGGTCCCGGTACCGCGCTCAGTTACTATCGCCACTAGTACCAGTATCAGGCTACCAGCAATTGTACCGAACACACACACCAATCACCAAGCTGCAGTGACTACGCGTCCCACGTACCGATCACCCATCTTGGTACCAATAGACCTCGGAATCACAGGTCTAACCCCAGTGGCCAAACACGATGCATACACCACAAGAATTACAGGAACTCTTCCCAACTTCTATTCTTACAACATAAATACAGGATAAATACAAGTAATCCTACTCTAGATTACCTGCTGGTCGTGGACATGCAAACCCCATGACCGTGCCTCTCGACCACTCACTCGACAGGACTTCACCCAACCCTCGGTTCATCGTGCAGGGTTGCCGAACAACTGGTATGTGAGCCTTGACCCTAAAGGCAGACGTCAACTACCCCGGTAGTCCCCTTGAAGCTCCAGATCGCCCCTCGACCTCATTGCAGTAACCCCAAGGCATCCCCTTGCCCGACCAAGTTTCTCTCCTCCACCGAGATCACTCACACTCTTCACATGTTGTTCTCCAGATCCACTTTGATCTATTCTGCCTCACCACCAAATGAAGCTGCTCCTTATATAGGCATTGGCTGGACAAAAGGGGCACATCACCTTGCTGGATCCTGGCCATCCAATCCCCGATCAATGGCTCAACATGCTCAATACCAGCAGTCACCTTATTGATGTTCCAGCACTGCCCTTCACCGTTGATCACCTCATCCACGGTCCAAGATGATCTGTCGACATCACCACAACTCTTGGAGTTCCAGCACATTTACTGGAAAGCCCATGGTGCACTCTAGCCTGTTGGTCGACCCTCATGGTTCACCCCGGCTGGACCTGGTATCGATCCTGCACACAGTAGGCACCAGACCGCTCAGCACACAAAACCGGCTCCAAACTCACTCGGACTCGGGTGCCCGCACATCAATCTCTACACTAGGTTAGTCTTGCCTGGTATTTTGATCGAACAATCAGCTGACACGCGTGGTGGTGCTCGCTCGGCACGCACATCTGGTTCCCAACATCTTGCTTAGTCCGCACATGCTACTGCTGCCCACATGCTCGGCCATGGTGCACGGTCACCTACACGCTCCCGCACCCGGTGTTGCTCCTGGCACCATACGACCTCGCATGCGCCTGGTTCCCGTCGGCTCGGTACCCGGTAGTGGCCTGTTCACCCGCTACACCCTCCATCGGCACACGACATTGTGACCGGTCATTGTCCCGGCACGTATGCACGCCCAATAGACGCTGCACTGGTCAGTTCCCCAACTGTATTCCAACATGATGCATAGGCTCCAGTAGGTTGTTCCACCACACGAATAACACCGGCTATCCGCCTTTGACACGGATTCGCTAGGGACAACCGCCAAACCCTAGCGCCCGACTGTCCACAAGCTAAGCTTGTAACAGTAAGACATATGCCTTCTCTAAAATGCCTAGTCCGCCGTCGTGGGATGCAAAGCAGGGAACATGTGCCTTCCAGTTGACCACACAGCACAGAGCAATTAAAAATAGAAGCACAAGACACTTACAATCTAGTGCACGATGACACCCATTTCTTCATTGACTGACTCTTCATTTAAGAGATATCTACACAAATCGAAGAATTCGATGGCTACAAAACTCACGCACATCAAGTACAAGCCCCACCTAACCCTTGAACACGAACAGAAAAAAGAAAAATATGGAAGAAGTCATCTGATTAATTAAGTTGGAGACATATATAGGAGGATTACAGTAGCTAATGTTGGATCATTTATAAGTTAAAGAGTGCGATGATCAATTGGGTGGGACGTGGTAATATTTCCCTTTGCACATGCACCGGTAGACGATGGGGCATGACTCGGCAATGGAGCACTTGAAACTCACCATCACCCTCTTGCATGGAAAACAGGCCCCGCATGCATGGGAGCAGTCCGGTAAGTTAGACCCGGTTAGAAACACTTCAATGTTCCCTTCTGATTCGCTCGCCGATGCCTTCATACAATGTACAATCATCAATGAGAATCACCATCCAGGTAAATTTATGTTAGCAAATTTATATTTAGCACACATACTAGTGGAAAAAGCGCGACTTTTTTTATCACGATAGATATGTCACCGCCAAAAGACATGACAAAATCGACGCAGACATTGTCACTGGAAGTTTTTGTCACGGCTTAGCTTTCATCCAATGTACATTGAATTCGGGTACCCAAAAAAAATATCACATTTGCAATGACTATACGTTGGGTGAAGATCAATTTCAACCTTTTTTTGGGAAGTTGCTTGCTTAGATAGTGTATCCTACAATAATGCAAGTTTAACTATGTCGCGCATCAAGTAATAATTTGCTCTTTTAAAACCATGAAAATGAGCTTATTGGGGATTAATATTTTTAAGTGTACTTAATTTAGAATCATGAGCACACCTGAGAAGCCACTTGATTCAGGTTTCCATTATTGCATTTGCCAGCCCCAACGGTCACTGAAGCTTCTAGAGAGTGCAATTAGTAGCATTATGCATATACTCAACCAGCAAGAGTAAGTGGAAGAATTCGAAAATAAAAGGCATTAGCTAACAACCAACCTGCCGGCAATCGGAGACATTTACCAGCAAGCATGAGCGTGAAGACGATAAGCACGACCCGAGATCTCAAAGTGAGCTTCATGATCAATTACAAAACCACTGGAACAGAAAAATGAGAAGAAGATGCTTGCAATGGTGGGTGAAGACCCAATTTTATATATAATAGAGAGGGTGGGAAGGGAAGGTTTAAATGCAAGTAGTTTCTCTCTGCTCTCCTGCACATGATACATGAGTGCAGCTGATTTACAGTGGGCAGTATCACATGAATCAACCTGTTTGTTCGTAAAGTTATTAGGAAATGGAACTGCAAAGGAATGATGGAGAATTAAAGTCGAACTATATGCAAAACAGCTCTTCCCTGAGAGTTTTCTTTTAATTCGGAAATGGAGTCCCCTTGCAGAGCTTTTAATACCAAAACTTTAAAGATGTGAAGATCATCAATTGTCGACAAGATCAGAATAGATTTCCCGTGTTCTGCTGACATTAGTAGACATGGGGGGTTTGTGATGGAGATGGTGAGCCGGGTTTATATGCGATTGGCGTTTGTGATCTGGAACCCGTTGGATCTGAGTCTTAGTGTGCACGAACTCGGTTCGTTTATAAAAATTTTAAGATTTTTTTAGTACTTGAATTGAGTTGAGTGTATTTCAATGTCAAGTGGATCCCAAAGATTTTTAGCTTATAAAAAGCTACCAACTCGAGATTGAGTCAAGCTTGAATCGACCTCGATAACTTGGCTAGGCTATGCAAATGGAGTCAACTTAGAATTATTTTTAAGTCAATTCAAGTCATTTATAAAATTTTTTGGATCCACGTAACAGAAAGTTATATGACATTAATACTTTGAAATACAATTTTATAAAATAATACATTTTTTGATTGGATACAAATTTTTTTAAAATATTTGGATTCAATCAAATCACCCAAAGCTTGTGTCTCATCAAATTAATTTTGAATATATTATATACCCCAATATAATATCTATGTTTGAAACTTGAAGTTGACAAATATATACTTTTTATTACTTAAAAGCATTGATTTAATTTATGGATAAGAAAAATAAGATGTTTTAATAATTTTTTTACATGGCTCAACTGGTTATAATTAAATCACAAAATTTGTCATGGAGGAGTCTTTAATAGAGATTAAATTGGGAAGCCAATAAGTGTAGTTGACTTAGAGCTTTTGAAGTGAAAAATGAGTTTTAAAACTATGACCACCCATATATAGAGATGTAATTTGCTTGATTATATATAGAGCATACAATAGGTGTTAATTACTAAAATTTATAAATCAAAAGTGATAATTGTTAGAAATTACCAAAAATAAAGTGAATTATATTAATACAAAGTTTTGTATCTTAACTATTTTGGAGAAGATTAACGTAACTTTCTTTGTATAATTTATAGCTAATATGACTTTAATTAATTTGGCTCAAGTTCTAAATTAACGTATCGAGTCAAGTCAATCATAATTTCTATGAATTCGAGACTGGCCCAGATAGAAATCATTCAAGTCAGTTTTTACACATTGTGTTGCCCAATTAAACCTAAAATATGACTGAGTAGATGGTGAGTCTAGCCGAGTTGGCAAAACTCACAAGTCAACTCGTCCAATGCCTAGCCCTTATACCGGCATCAGTACACCAGAGACAAGCTTGCTTTGTTTGATTTTATTTTATTTTTTAAAAAAATTATTTAAATGATTTAATTCTGTAGTCCTAGCTTTTTAAAAAAATATCTGACTTTGAACGTGTCCAGACAATTTTTTCACACACAGTCACCCAAATAACCTTATAGAAAAAAACAGTAAAATAACCAACTCCACCACCAATAGGCGACTCACTCGTGTTGCTCATAATATACTTCACAAATGTAGCTCGCATGGATGAGCAATCGTTGGCTTGGTTTTCCAAATTATTAAAATGATTTTTGGTCAACAAAATTCCTAACCAAGCTGTAGCTAAAGAAAAAAGTAACGAATTGATTAAATATTTCAGTTTAGTTTTGTTCAATATAAAGTAGTGACCAAATTTCATTACAAAGTGTTTAAAGATGGGCTTATTTGAATTATCTATCAAAATTACACCATGATCTAATGAACATAATCATATAAATTTTTTTTAGAACGTATATATATATATATATTAACCATCTCAAAACTCCCAAAAGAAATGAAATATTTTTCATAGTAATCAATATAAAACATTTTTTAGAGTTTTGATGAGAAAAATTTTAGTATGTAGATTTGGTTGCAAACCGAAATTTAATACATTAATTATAAGGAACTTGGTTTTTAGAGTACCAAAAACTCAACCGAATCAATTGGAAATTATACCAAAGGCTAATAATAATTTCACGGGAGTTTTTTAATGATCCTTGAGATTTTGGTTAGTTATTATATATATATATATATATATATATATATATATAGATATATATAATTAATCTAGCTTCTAATAATTACTATAAAAATTACGTGAATTATCAATTTCATCAACTAAAACATCTTAGCCACTACTAAATTGATGATTCAATTCAAATTTAGTTTCAGTTCGGTTTTCGGTTTTCGGTTTTCATCGATCAGCCATCCTTACCTTTTGCCTCCCAGGCTCGATATAAATACATGTGAATCTTCTAGATCCAACAAATCAAGTAATAATGGACCATTGAACAATTTTTTCTAAAACAGCTTTGAAAAAAGTAATAAATCACTTTAATATGCTTGATGACATTGCTTTGCTTCACATTTATTCAACTTATAAGACGACATAAGATTAAAAGTTATGAGGAATTTTAACCTTATAAGATATTGAATGGCCGCAAGGTCTTTAGTAAACAATATATAATTATATTCTCTGAACTTTGAATACATAACTATTAAATGATAATAAATATTTTTGAAACCATAATTCCAACATTTGAAGCAATGACCAAATCATCAGAAAATAACCGGGGAGAATGAGGGTTGTATATGCAATTATGAAGCATGAAGGTAAATCGGAGTTTTTGGTAGACAATGCTCTTACGCAGTAACCCCTACAAGAACTTGAGCAAGAAAGAATAGTACGCATTTTTGCACTCTAAGTTAGAAATGAGATTGTCGAAAGATATAAGATCCCTAGGCAGATAGTTAAGTTAACCAATAGACAATGGACACTATTTTGAAAGTTGAATATGATCATACTAATGATGCCCACAAATTACAGATACCCGCATCTTTATCAAATTTGTCTACAGACAGTTGTGGGCACGTTCGCAAGTGTCTACGGATGCAAGGACATGTTCTGGAATGCGTCTATGTTATGCCAACCTTCAAATTAGAATAATATATCTTTTTGCCTAACAATTTTCAAATTATGAATATTGTGTATTTGCTTTACATAAATTGAAAGATTGTCATTTTAAATAGTGCAATTGCCTATGTAATTGAGAATATGTACAACTTTTTTTTGAAAATCTTAAGTGTTTAATAAGAAAGGATATATGTTTTCGACGCAAATTTTATGTTATATTTTCTAACAGAAAATTCTTCTTATAATGTATTATTGACTGTTGTGATTGTCTACAAAGTCGAGAATATGTTATTGATTATTACTTTTGTAGGGAAATTTAGGCCTGTAGTGCGACAGAGGTAGAGGGTGCTTTTCCAGTTTCTTGAGAAATTTAAAAATTTTCAAGATGGTACCATTTAAAACATAGCGTTTGAATTTATATTTTTTAAAGCTTTTCTCTTTATAGTTAATTTTAAGTTAGAATTTCTTAATTTATATTGATTTTAAGTTTAGATGGGTTAATGAAGGTGTATTTACTTGAGTAATATACGAGGTTTGTATTTGTATATGTGTTTGTCTGTCTGTGTCCACAAATAATTTTGTTAACAGATGCGAACACCGAAACTTTTATGGGGGCGTGGATGAAACAACATGACCCAATTAGTATAAACATTAACCCCTAATTTGGCCCACTCGTGAACTAAATCAAAATAATAAATTTTAGGATGTTAATTCATAACCCATTAAAATATAAAACCAACCTACAAGAATTTAGGCCACTTGAGGAGTTAGAAGATAGAAACTTGAGGGAATCTAACCTGAAACAAAAATACCCAACAACATGCAAAGACTCCTATGACTGGGCATATGTAAATAGGACACCTTAAATATGCCGATGTTACCAAGAAGACCAAGATTTATAGAGAAAATCCAGTTGAGTCGACCCTATAACTAGGACATTGGAAAAATTTTTGCATCTTATAAATATTCACAATTAATAAAATTACATGCAAAAATTTCATTCATTTCATTTTCACACACAAAAATACTTAGAATGTGCTCCACCTCATTCCCATCATATCACAAAATAGTTACATTACATTTTAGCATTCTTCGAGCTATTAATTTGCCTGGTCTTCACATGGGCCTTTCAACCTAGAAAATAAAGCCTAAAAGCTTTTCTAACCAATGTTTTTTTAGCTTCGGGTACTTGTATAAGTAACATGGTGTAGCATATCTGAGATTTGTTTACCGTTTAGTTCAAGGACTCTAGGATTTGGAGAATCCATACATGAAATAGGTTAGACTTGTGTGCACCAAAATACTATATTTGTAGAATAGAAAGATACAGTTAAGAATAAACAAACATTTATAGAAATTGGATTCTCATTTTAAAACGACCCAAGGCCCGATAATTCACATCTACACATAAACCAATAACACCTTTGCAAAACAAGGAGGGAGATATACACACAAAAACGAAACAAATTGCAGCACACAAACAAACAAGCAGCCCAACCTAGCATCTCCAAGCCTCCTTGTGATCAGTACACCTAGGTCGGCCAATGTTATGACAATGCACCAAGATAAATATAAGAAAACATGACAGTAACGAGTGTTACTAAGTCCCAAATGACTAATATAGAAATTAGTAAAACTATCAATTGGCTAAAATAATTATCCACGAGAAAACTAAAATGAAATCAGAAACTTCTCTACACACGCACACAATCTAAATCACAATAAGGCCAATAGAGCCTAATCATAATTACGGAGATATCACAATCACGAACTGGAATACTCGACAGTAATGTATCGGTGCTATGCATGAGCCAAAATCTGGTTGACGGCAACATACACTCGGCGAATAGGGCATAACTGATTACAACTGAGACATGACATGATCCAGATTTACTCAATAGAGAGCACGAATATGTTGAAATACTGAATACACACGTCTAACATGTACCATACTAATAATATTGATCCCACAATTAACCACAAACCGAGCACCATAGGAGGGTACCAACTGGGCCCCTCGGTTAGCATCATGCTCCCATCCACCATATGTGCACCAAAAATTCAAAAACATATAATAAGTACAAGGTCTAGGTAGATTTAATTCAAATAATGCTAAAATATAACTTTTCAGCTGGATTTTACATTTTCGATCATCAAGGGATCTCAACTTTGAAATTTTATTAATTTAAAAAATTAATAAAATAACCAGTAGATAGTGAGATCCAATAGACCGTCACTACCACAAGAGTAGATCAAGAAGAGAGAGAGTCTTCACAAACCTCAAAAAGCTCCTCGTCCTATCACAACAAGCTCGACTTTGTACAACCTAACAATGCAGACCCCAATTCAAAACCTATAGGAAGCATGCATGCAATATATGCAAACAGTCCTATATACAACAAATGACATGGCATGCAGGAAAAAACATTAAACACTCTGCATGTCACATTAAAATCACAATCACGGGCTGATTGTGCCAAAAATAGCATGAGGTTTTGATAAATCAAGTAAGGATGTCGAAGTAGAGATTTCAGTATTTTATAAGATATATTTTGGGATTCAACCCGCACACTTAAATTCTAATTTAAGATATCAAGATGAATGTACTACCAGGGCAATTAATCATGAGTTGTCTAACATGCTAATCGAGAACACAATCTCAGTAAAAATATGAAAAGTAACGTAACTTGTTGGCTAACTTGTTTAAACTTAAACTTCATGATCATCCAACTGTACCGACTTCAGAAATAACAAAAGTCGAAAATATAAGATTCTCAAGATCTGACTAGCTCTTATGATGTCACTTGAGATGTCAAGTCAAACCCACTCTTGTACCCATTAAGTACGGATTATTTTATTAAGTAAAATAATTTGATGATTTTCAATTAATTAGGATAATTAAGTTAAATTATAATTTACCTTAAGATTTGTGAGCCCCGAGACCTAGCTTGAAATTTATTTAATGAATTTTTTAAATTTAATAAGCATAGTTGGACCAGATTATTGTTTATCGGGTTGAGTTTGAAGTTTTTAGTTTAAGCTTTAGTGTTTGTTCAATTAAGTTTAAATGAAATAAATTTTCTTAGAGAAAACAGTCAGAATTATCCATTTAGTCCAGGGTAAAAGGTCTGTACGGGAAAAATAAAGGAGGGCGACCCTCTCTCTCCTCTCACATCATCTCATCCTCTCTCGTTTTGTATGATGGCTCTTTCTCTCCTCTCTTCCTTGTTGGCGACTAAGGTTTTAGTAATTCTTCATTTTCCATCGATATTTTGTGTTCTATTTATCATGCACATATATTTCTATTGATTAAGATATCATACATGCAAGAATTATGATTGTTGTGGGTGAGATCTGATTTATGGAGATCATGCAATAAGATTTTCATGAATTTATGATGATATTTGATAGAGAATGATTATTTGACAAATAATTCCAAAGATTTAAATTTTTATGTATGAATTGTGATTTAATATATGGAGAATTTCCATATTATCTAAACATATGTTTAATTTCTTAAATTTATATGATGTATGGGTGCAATTATGCAAGATCGAATAAGTAAATAACTTAAAGAACGATAATTAGTTGATTTAATTGAGTTAGATCAACTTTGGTGCACAATAATATATTTTTAGTTGTAAATTCCTCGAAATTTATGCTTTAATGGTAAATTTGTTAAAAATAGTTAATTTGATAAAAATCCATCTTGGGTATGTCTAGAATCATTATATGAGCTTGTTCATATAAAAAAGAATCAAATTTGATTGATAAATGCATGAAAAAGATCTAATATTCGTGAAAATTTGAAAGTATAAAAACTATGAGGGCATTTGATAATAGGAAACAGAGCGTCTGAACGCTCAGCCACTTTTCAGAGCGTTTAAACATTAGAAAACAGAGCATTTGAACATTCAATTACTTTTGTAGAGCGTCTGAACGCAGGGAAGCACAATGTCTAAACGTCCGAGAAGGTTTCAATGTTTCTTAATTAATATATTAAATAATTATTTGATGATGCTTAATGTCTTGAGTATAATTGTTTGATATTGTTAATGGTTGATATGCGACATATGTCATTTTTGTACATGAGCTCGAAATGGAGATTTGTACTTGTTTTAAACGCTTTGGTTGTGTATGTATGCATGACATATCATAATTTACGTATTCTATATGCGGTTGTATGAGTAATATGTATCGATTGGTGTCGTTTTGGTTTTGTCTAAGAGCTAGTCAAAGGGTAAAATATTACCTAAGGATTGACATACATATAGCTTTTATAATGTTAGATGAACACTAGTTATTATTGGATAATTATTATTCGGTATGTTATTAGTCAAACGATAAAATTGTGATTGCTAATAAATTTGGTTGTTGCCTTATAAATAATTATTGCTTCTAATGTGCATATTATACAAATTGTTTAATTGTTTTTGTAATTCAAACTTATTCTTTTGTTGGGGTTTGGGTTTGTATGTTAGGTAACCACTGGTACGTGTTAGGTTTTCCAGGCCGGGAGTTACAAGAGTCCACACCAAAAATCAATTTTATAACCAAACTCAGTTTGATTATCATTATTTTAATTATTTAACTAATTTACTAATTTGGTATGCGAAATGAGGTAGTTTGCTCCTGGTCTAAAGATTATAAAGTTTAAATCTTTTTATACTACTTTCAACTATTATGTTATTAGGTAGATTAGGCGGTAAATTTCATGATTTAGGCCAACACAATTATTTTATATCATTTTATTTACAAAACAACTAGTCTATAAAAATCACATTTTTATCATGCAATCGACAATAAAATTAATAAATCTTGATGATGAAATGAAGATCTACCTATCTACATGCCTAATCAGGGATTCGACATACAAATAATCATGATCCTGCACCAAAAAAATGAAAAGAATGAGGAGAGGACAGCATACCTCGGTGGGGAGCGGAAGAGGAGGAGGAAGAGAGGAAAGGGAGAAGAAACGAGGAGGGGCACCCAGGGGTGATGGCAAGACGGTGGCCAAAGTAGGACAACAATGGCAACCAAGGGTGGCGAAGCGGCGGAGAGGGGGAAAAGAGGACTGCTGCGCTAGGCCCCAGGTTGGGCCAAAACACGAACCAAGAGAGGGAAAAGATAGAGAAAAAGGTGGGAAAATAATAGGGTCAGGCTCAGGGTGGCTTCTAGAACATGACTAAGGCAAGGAGGAATGCCCGAATGTATGCAACACGACTCTAATGCAACACACGGCCCTAAGCTAGTCTAAACAACTGAAAACACATGCATCGCCTAGCAATTGGGACCGACCGGAACAAATCAACGGTGGACATGCCAAATGCCAAAGTCCACAGCACTACGCAAGAGATCCCACTAGCACTGGATCAATCGAACCAGACTGATTGTATACTACCCGGATTGAGCCAAATACAAAATTAGAAATATTGGGAGAAAACATAAGGCCGACGGGCCTAGTTTTATATTATCTTGTTAAAAGTGATTAACCAATTTGAAGATTGTAAGCATCATCCTTAGTAATATAAGGGATCTTACCCTATAAAGTATCAGACGTGAAACTAACTAATTAGGCTAACTAATTGGAAGGTCTTGCATTCCACCTATTTTAAGAAAATTTTATCATCAAAATTCCTATGTATGGCTAACTAATTGGGAGATCTTACATTCCACCTATTTTAAGAAAATTTTATCATCAAAATTCCTATGTATGACTTATGAACCTGCTAATCTGAATTTATATCTCGATAGACTTTTATTATCTAATGCAATTTTACGTTAGCTATAATACCACCTATAACAACCCAACCTGATAAGTGCAAACTAATAGACTTAGTTATCTTTTCAAAAATAATTAACTATGTTGAAGATTATAAACACTATTGCTATTAATATATTGAATCTTACCTCAGTAAAAATTCTATGTGGGATTACTAACAGGAGTAACTAATTGGGTGATCTTACAATAGACATGGACAATGTTTGCAAAAATTTTTACAGTGCACCCGCAAATTGATGTGGACACTCCATGGACAGCCAGTCAAAAGATATCAGAACCCTAATGGTGTTGGATGAAAGTAATTAGCTAGCAATACTATTTATTAATGGTAAAAGGCTCTATCATAACTGTTTAACCCGTTTGACAAATGGTTAATTAGTTAGTTTACATGTAACTATTAAATTCAAATTTACCTCAACCATTATTCTAAAATTTTTATTTGTCAAAATCCCAATTGATGGGATTGCGTAAATTAAACTTATTATTCACTTATTTCCTACTTTATAAGAGTATTTTAACGTATTTTGGATCGTTTAAGCCTTTATATTTTGTTATTGCGAAGTTATTTAGATAATTATAATTTTTAACCTATTGAATATTGTTGGTTTATGATACACAAAAATTCAACCATATATTAACCGTTCAATCAACAAGAAAATGGAAAAAAATGTTTATGATGGAGCCTTACAAGTTCCATTAATGGTTTAAATATGATAAAAAAATTCTGAAACGGTAAATGATCATGGTTGAATACTATTGACCTAGCTAAAACCAAGTCATTTACAGCTCGACGATTCACGTATCAGTAATTCTTAGGTAATTTATCGTGTAAATGTCTTAAAAGACAACTCACAATTTTTGCCCTGAAGTTAATAACACAAACGTCCATATGTGATATAGATATTGAACAAATTTTAAGTTGAATGTGGTAAATGTCGCTTTGGGGGTAAAAAATGGTAGGCGTCCCTTCACTTAGACAAGGGCAGCTCGACTTGATCATCACGTCCTTGGGTTCGAACCGAACTGGGGTTTGGTGCATGGTTTTGACGGATAAGTTGTTTAGATTTTTTTTTCTTTTAGAGTTTTAATAAGGCTTTCTAGAAATAGAAAAATTATTGAAAAAATAATAAACAAGTTTCTATGGGTTTTACATTAACATATGCAATGTAGTATCAAAACAATTCCTATGACTTTGAATTACCACTACCCCCTAAAAGCAGAAATTAAAAAATATAGTTTATTTATTTTTGCGGAATTATAAATTACAAAAATTACTCTCAAGTCTTCTCATGGAGACTTTCCGATGCAAGAGTGTAGGAGGCAATATTTGGGGTTGTAACATCCCCAACTTGAGAAAAGAATTACATATATTATTTATGAAGAATCAAATCTATGAAAAGTTCTGTAATTAAATCAGAGGAAATCAGGTTGCCCGGTGGAAGTGAGACATCTGTGCCACATTCGACTATTGGGATCCACATATCTTGGAGAGGTAATGACTTCCGAGATTGGAAGGTAGACATAGTGAGCGTTGCATATGCCCACTGTAATTCCACTAAACCCTGCAAAAGCACCATGAACCTGCAAGAATGACCAAACTGTTAACAGAGAACCGAAAATTTGGGCAACTCTTTAAGGAGAAATGGTGTTCGAAAAAATTGTTCTTACAGCGTTCTGGCCAAGAACAGTGCAAAGAATTGCATCTGATGCGTTTGCCCGACAAGCGCGGATCATGTATGTTGGGTCAATATATTTGACATCAGCAGGCACACCAATACCCTTGAAATGTTTCTTGATCTAGAAAACATGATGTGGGAACAATTAATCTCAACTGGGATCGGAAAAAATTGAACTTTTCATAATTAAAAACAACTTTGTTTGTTTAAAAACAGCGAAACAGTAAACAAAAAGAGCAATTGGGAACTTCCGGGCCAAATAAATGAGAAATGTCAGCAATAAAAAGAGGTTGAGGTTACCTGCTGTTGAATATGAACACCAATGTCTCCAAGAATCACATTCCCAGAGGCATCCTTAGCATTAGACTTCTCGAGCAAATACTATAATGGCACATGCATATGCATAAAATCTTCTTGAAACTTTAGAAAAGGAAAAGTAACAGTTGGAAAACTTTGTCAAATCTCATCAAAGAATGTAAGTCGATTTTACTTTGAAAAGAAAAATGTAACTCCAATTCTCACAGAGAGAAATGGAATTGATACTTCTAAGTACATATAGCCCCTCTAAGTAAGCAATAATTGACGCGAGCCAAAATAAATATGTAGTGTGGAGAAAATGTCTTCCGTTTGTCATTACATTCAGTGGCTCCATGTCCTAGTAAACAAAGAGAGACATGAGAAATATGACATCCCCCAAACATACTGCCAAACCCACTTCACCACTTCCCAATTTGTTTTTGGCACATACGTTGTCATTTAGATGTAAAGATCTCCAGCTACGCAAGGTTTTGGCATCAAGAAGAATTTAAGCATTTAGCATTGCCATTTTGGCATGCATGGTGTTGTGTTTGTTACCAACAAATCAGGAAAAGATCGAGGTTAATTCGGGTTTATATAAACAAAATGGAATTGTAATAAGTCAAAATTAGCAATGCAGGAAAGATGATTTACTTTTAGAAAGATGTTAAATACTTTTGGAGAAGGGAAAATATGCACCCTTTTCAGTTCATGTTTCACACATTTGATCTACCATTTCTATGCTTAAAGACGATTTCAGTAAAAATTTAACCACACTAACCTGCCCAGCCCCTTCTGCAACACACACTACAGCTGATCCTTTTGTCAGTATCAGATTTTGAATATGTTGTAACACGCCATATGGCCCTTCCAAGCTGAAAGGAACCTGTACATGAATTGATACATTCATTTAAATAAACATTTACAATAGATGAACACACTACCAATCAACACAACATGCTTCCAAGTAGATAATGGAGAATCCAGGAAATAACTGCATAAATTTATAAACCTCAGGGATCAGACAAACATCTGTTTGGCCACTCGAAAGTGAAGCATGCATAGCAATGAAACCACTACTTCTTCCCATCAATTTTACTAGCCCAATACCATGGTATGCGCTCCGTGCCTGCACATTTCTGCTTAAAGTAAGCTACAAAAAGACAAGATGTGACCTTTATAGCTTTAAATTCATAACGTACTAATAAACAAAACGTGGTACCTCAATATATGCAGAATTTATAGCTCTTTGAGCTTCTTCCACTGCAGTGTCAAAACCAAAGGTCTTATCCATCAGAAGTACATCATTATCAATGGTTTTAGGGACACAGACAACAGAAACTTTCAACTGTCTTTTGCGGCACTGCAAATGAGAGATAAACAAGAATAATCAGGACAGAAACACAGCTGACAAATAATATGAATAAAATGAGATCAAACATAAGAAAAGCCAATCTATATTACAAGTATCTTCAACAATTTTATCACAATGAAACACAACAAGAGATTATATAGTCAATCACTAAAATATTTTTTCCATGTAGACATAGTGACAAATTATGAACGAACTTAAGATGAAACAGGAAAGAAATTTCTGGTGTAAACCATCAATATATTCACGAGATCATCTAATTAAATTGCCTCAGAAATCTTTTCAAATACCTCATTGTGAATTGCAATAGCTCCAGCATGCGTCCCATTACCACCAAGTACAAAAAGCATGTCAATACCTCTGGCCTAATCCAAGTACAGAAAAATAAGGACAGTAAGAAATATTTAAAAAAATGGAATGAATTAATTTAGATGATTTTTACAATGAATGGACCATGAAAATTAAATGAAGACCTGTATGCTATCTACAATGTCACTAATGTTTGCTCCTCCACGAGAAACTCCTAAGAGGCTTCCACCTTGAAGATTTATGTTTTGAACCACTTCCCGTGAAAGCTACATAAGAACCAAGTATATTTGTATAAGGGGTTATTCATCAACCAGGAAGGCCAAACTGAAGCCATTGAATCAATGTTACCGGTATTTCACTTAAACCCTCATCAAAAAAGCCACGGAATCCAAAGGGTATTCCCACAATCTTTTTGACTCCATAAATGTCGAGAGTGATTACTATCTGCAAAAAAATGAATCAAAGATAAATAAATTTAATAATTATGACACAGACGAGAATGTTAAGATGGATGAGTAGTACGACTTCAAAGGATCAAGTGTTCAATTATAGTGGCAACAATCAGATATAAGATTTGAGAAAATAATTAAATTAGGACATTTGCAACAAAGAGTGCTATTGTGAAGAGATAATGTCATAGTTTGTTACGCACATAAGAGGTATAATACGGCAAAATAGGATATGGGTAGAAGTTATGCCAAAGTATGGATATCTATGATTTGAGCATCAACGAGGTCAATCAACTGGACTGGTAGAATAGGATCCATGACCTTGACCCCAGTTATTGGGAATAGGTAGAGAAAAGAACACGTTGTGCTAGTTTGCTAGAGAAAACAAATGGCAAGAATGAAATCACTATGGATAGAATGCAACCTAACCTGTCTAATAACATCATTAAGACCAGGGCAGAGACCTCCACAGGTAAGAATTCCAGCCTTTACTCGATCAGGGTCAAAGTAAATTTGGTTACGAGGTCCAGCACGATGAACCCTGTATAGAAAGAGTCAGTATGTATATATTGATACAACCAAACAGAGAATGGCAAACAAATACATGAGAGTGAACAAATCAGACCAACCAACATCTGTTACTCAAAACATGACTCTGTAACATACACGATTCAATAAGTAGGAATAATGATGGAATGGCACATATTTTCATCCCCAGTGATCATCATTGAACATATTGAACATGTGCTGGTTTAATTATTTGCATACTAAGAGCATTGAAAGAAAATAAAATTTGTAAATACATAATGCAAAATCTGAAAGAGAGATAGAGAGACCATTGTTCAACCCAGGTACAATCAGGATCAATACATTCTGCTCCAGCAGAAGTTGGTGAAGAATATCTAATAACCTGAGCAGAATAAAAATCATTCAGTAATAAAGAAATAAAAAATCAAGAGAAGTGCTAATCATACTGCAATGCTTAGACAAAAATGAAAACCTACCTTTAAAAGGGCTCTATCATTATTATTCACGTAGTCACTTGGCTTGTCCTGTTGGCTGCCATAATTGCCATCAACAAGTTCGGAACGCCTGTTCAGAGCACACAATCATCTAAACAACTATTCTAATGTTTGAATTAAAAGCTATGCATACACGATACAATATAGTATGCAAAAGAGTATCTTCACCTTTTCTTAAGAGAGAATGTGGTAGGTCTTTGCTGTACAGCCAAAATGTCACTGAGGTGTGGTAAGTTAAACCGCTCTTCAAATTCGTCCTGAAATTTACTCTTCCAATCAGGATCATGATGATCTATTTCTGAATTCACTGTTCCTGCTCTAACACCGCCGAAAGAAACTCCCCTCGCCATTTTCCACCCAGTAAAACTTTTATGGTTCACTCCGGTATAATGGAACAACGATTCCTCTAACTTTGACAGACCAAGCTGTCTTATAGTAGCATGACCATAGCTGCTACCCATGGTCATAAGGGCCATTTTTCAATTTCTCAGCCTCAATCCACCCAAGAGGGTAAAATTCTCAATAATGATTCCTGCTAAAACAAAAAATAGATTTGAGCTGAAAACCAAATATACGCAGTTGTTACGCATATACTCCTACCGCTATTGATGTGAGAAGCAAGTATAACCAAATAAAATAAGCACGTAAAGCATGAACAACAGAAAAAGCGAGTTCGATCCGAAGCTATAAGCATAGAAAACCACCTAATCTCTGCACAAGCAAACGCTACAAACATTCAACCCAATTGAACTTGAAGTTGCCAACACAATAAACTTCATTCTATCGACGCTCAAACGAAACCCAGAAAAAATCAAAGTCTAACTTCAGAATTTCACAGCTGCTCAACGATGTAATTCAACTAGGTCAAACGACCAATTGAGTGAATTCCTGTCACATATATTGATACGAACAGAAAATCATAAAAAAAGGGAACAAAACACAACTCACTTGAAAAGGACCACTAGGGTACGTGGCCGAAAAGGATTTTTTATAAGAATTGGATCGACCAATCGAACCTCTCAAAGGTGGAAATTGGAGAGGAGAAAGAATCAGAAAAGGTTTAACTTTATATTGGACCAGCAACAATAACAAAAGGAAAAGAGAATCGAAGAAAAATTGCGAAGAGGTACTTATTTTAATGTACCATGATTTGGATTTTGGAGAGAACGGACTTTCCAAAGCAGAAGTTTCATCTTCTTTCCCTTCTTTTCTTTTCCCACTACGTCTCAGCTTCACCGGCGGCTGCCAACGGACCAGATTAAACGTTGACTGGCTTGGTTGGCAGCTGGACCAACCCGACGCGCCCAACTCCAAATGATATACCTTGTGGTCAGACTCAGGTTTGGCGGACTTAGACTTCTTTGTCTCCTTCCAAAACCGAGCACGTGATGCAAAGAGTTTGGAGCTGTAGTGGATGCGTTTTCTGGACCGGATTTCAGATCCGGTTGAAAGATGTAGGTGTCATTAGGCAGATATCTATGTCCATAAATCCGATCCCATCCATTTACTCTTATTAATAAAATAGAAATTGAATTTTGGCTAAGATTAAAAGTACGAAAATTAGTTAATTAAAATACATTAAAAATCTAAAATAAAAATAAAAATACCTCCTGAAGAGGGTCATATATTTGAATCTTATTAATTTCAATTTTTTTAAAAAAATAAAAACTATAGAACACAACCTATTGGTTTAGTATTTTTACAACTATATTTGAATCTTATTAATTTCAATTTTTTTTTTAAAAAAACTATAGAACACAACCTATTGGTTTAGTATTTTTACAACCGGTTTGGATTTAGTTTGATTTGATTAGCATTTTGCCCGTCCAATTCGATTGGGTTGGAACTAAATGGGTCCTAGTTTCTTGTTGTGGACTTAGGCATTGGGCACGTTCGTCGTTAAGTTTTGTCACGTCAGCCCCAATTGCCTACTCGTGGACTTTTGGTTCCCGGTGTTTAGTTAGCCCAGGGGTGCGTGTCACATTAGAGTCATTTCGCATACATCTTTGGCGTAGCCATGCCCTAGTAACCTTCCCCAGTCAGTCCCAACGCTTTCCCCCTTATTTCCCTTCTATTTCTCTCTTTTCTTTTGTTGTCTTGGTTCGAGCGCCGTGGCGCTAGGCACCAAGGCCATGATGCTGAGATGTGTGTGGTGCGCCACACATGTGCTTAGCACTGCATCACTTATAATGATGTGACATTCGTGCTTAGATTTATTTATTTTTAGCCAAAACCCTAGCCACCGCACCCCCAAAGCCCCTCTTCTCACCTTCCTTTCTCCTCTTGGCCGCCGCCCTACTCTCTTTTTCTCCTCTCCTCCTCTTCTCCTCCTTCTCCTCACCCCCCCCCTTTTTTCCCTTTCTCTTTTTCATGCTCTAGGTATGGCTATATTACCTGCATGTTACCATGAGCTAATATCTTGTTCATGTATATGGATTATCAGCGATTATGATTAAGCTCTATTGGCCACTTTCTTACAATCAGTGTACTATAAAGGAGTTTGTGTTTCATATCAGTTTTTCGTAGATAACTATTTTATCCATCTACAAATATTGAGATTTTCCTTGTTAATTATTTGGGACTTAGTGACACCTATTGCTGATATATTTTCTTATGTTATGTAGGTGAGCAAACTTGGCTTGACACTGACTAATGTAGTTGCAAAGATCATAGTGACTCTAGTGGATGCCGGAGTAGCATTTTGGTGTTGTGGGCTCTCGGTTGTTTGTATTGCATATCCCTTGGGGACTTTATTATTTGCTGGATATGCATTTGACTTATGTGTATTAATGTCTTGAAATCATGGATCATGAGGTGTTGATGTTGTGGCCGAGTGACCTTGAGACTTGTGTTGTGACCTATGTCAACTTATGCCTCGTGATATGATATGACACTGTACTATTGCTAGCTTTTGCGTACCTAACTATGCTTCCTTTGTTTTGCAAATGGAATACTTTGGGGGTATGCATGTCTAACTCATTTTGCCCTATAACTGATGGTTAAATAATCTAGATATATGAAACTATGTTACTTGTGTAGGTACACTGAGTGAAGAAGGAACATAGGTTGGAGGAGCTTCTATGATTGTTGTAATTGTTGCAAAAGGGACCATGTGAAGACCAAGCAAGGCCATAGCCTAATGAATGTAAAATTTGTGCTAAATATGATGAAAATGATATGGAAATATGGCGTAACCCCCAGGAAATATTTCTATAATGTTAAATGATATTATGAAATGTTTCTGAGATTATTATGCGATTGAATGATAATTATCCGAGTTATATAATTTTTCCATCATTTTATTTACAAGGGAGACTCTACTAGATTTTCTCCAGGAACTTAGTCGCCTTTTAAATTCGACTCATTTAGGATGTCCTATATGCATGAACTAAGCCTTAGGTGTCTTGCATGCTTGTGGTGTTGTTTGCTCATTAGATTCCCTCGAGTTCTATCTTTTGATACCTTGAATGGTTAGGTCCTTCTCGTGTCGGTTTTCTATTTTAATGGGTCGTGAATCAGTATCCCAAAATTTATTAGTTCGATTTGGTTTATTTTGTGGACCGAATCGAGGTGTTACAAAAATACCTTTCACGGTAGAAGGTCATGGGTTTGAACCCAACTAACCTCAACTTCTAACTTGCCACTAATAAGGGTATGTCTAATTGTCCTAAAAAAATTATATTAAAAAGTCAAATAATTATAATTATTTTTTCATTCAAATAGAATATGTCTTTAAAGTCAATCATAGTCTATATGTAAGATATTAAATTATTAAAGTCTCATTATTCAACGAGAGTTTATGAATAAAATTAAAATTTATCCAATATAGGCTATGCATGGCATGACATCTTGCCTAGTTTATATCCATTTTGAAACCGTTGTTGATTGAATTTAGATTGGGGCTTTTCATATATATAATCTAGCCTAAAATATTCGATTGATATTCAATTGGATATGAGGTGGGAGTGATCTTATATATATCCAATCAAAATATATTTTCATCGGAAGTCTCAGAAAAAACATCTGATTCGAAAATATGATATTTTATAAAATTGTATTTTAGAATATTTAAAATAATACTTTTTAATTTTTTTCTCTATTTTTATATTAATATTTTATATTATTTATATTATTTTATTTAATTGGGTCAACTGCAGATTAGATATGGGTTTGGCATGTTAAAGTTATATTTTGATGATTATCATCTTAGTTTAATTAATAGTAATTTATGATGGAAGCATAATCATGATTGAGTTAGGTGAGAGAGCTATGTATGTAACCCTTTCCCTAGCATTGATTAACATTTGAGATGATATAGGGGGAGAGTTAATATGAGAAAATGCGTGCATGTCTATGTGGAGAGTGCTTGTATGCAGGTGGAGATATGATTCCTTATTGTTTAGTCATCTCATGAGCTTGAAATTATAATGATCAATTAATGAGAACGACTAACTCATATTAGGTTGCCAATCTCTAGTTGGTGCTAGGTTGCATGACTTGAACATCATAAGTATGATCTTCCATAGTTAACTTCTTGTATTGTTTATTGGACTAGCACTTGTGTAGGTGCAAAGTAATGAAGATGTAAAGATACATGGCAAGAGCTTGAAGACTTGAAAAGTTGAAGATCTCAATGACATGATCAAAGAATGCTTCATAAGGATTGACACCAACTACTTAGAGAGCTTACAACTTATTGGAGTTGTTTTCATCAAGCAAGGTTTCGATTGATGTATAGAACCTTGTCTTGATGAAACAACATTGCAAGCTCTCTAAGTACGACCATTAGAGTATATTCAACATTAACAGAATCAAGTTTACGAAGACTGCAACTAAAAAAATGTTTAAGCAACCAAATCAACCATTGAATATTGAAGAATAAAATGAAGTGTTGAAGTGGAGAATACTTTGGTTTGAGTTTGGCCACAGTTTGGTCAAATGCTCGATCAAGAGTTCGACTATCGAAGGATGGACATGCTGAGAAGGAAGAAGGATGGTTTGACCTTTGAGTGACTTTTGGTCATGCATTTGGCAACTGAAGATCATAGTCTTGGAGAGAAGCTGTGAGGAGCTAACTTCGGTTGCCCTTTAGTCAAGGGTTCGACAACCAAGGTCAGAAGATGTGAATAAGAAGAGTTGAAGAAGCTGAGTTTAGCAGGGAGTTCAGTCACATGTTTGGCAACCAAAGTATCGAGGCCGAGGAGCAGTTGGGTTGGGCTGGGAGTTCGGTTTCACATTCGACAACTGATGGTGTCTTCTGAGGGACTTCAAAAACTGATTGAGGAGTTCGGTGAAGTTCGAAAAGAGGTTCAGAAGTCATTCGGTTGTGTGATTGCCAGCTGCAGCTGATGTGGCCTAGTTTAAGTGATTTTTCGGTTGATGATCAGTCAATTGTTTGATAGCCGAATGATCTAAACAAGTTGAGTAAACTAGCCTCCAGAAAAAAACCAAAGAGAGGGAACTAAGTGCCACAACTCTATTCGGTAGAGAGACTTGGAAAACCTATACATAGAGCTTTGGGGAGTGGCATTTAACAACCCTCAAGCCATGAAATGAACCCTAGAATCTCTTGGTATGAGTTAAGAAGCTCAAGCTTGTGTGAGGGTTGGTATAAATTTTAGATTGTATTCCTAGGTTATTTATGTGTATCTAAGGAGAGATCTTGTACGTGAGGGATTGCTCAAGGTATTGAGTTGACTTGTAAACTCTCAAGGTGTTGAGATGAGTATGAGAGCCTAGGAAGAAGAGCCTCCTTTGGTTCAAGGTGTGAGCTTGTGAAGTGAGTGTATCTTCAAGGTGGTTGCTCGAATAATGTTTGGAGCTGGTTGTAAGACTTCTTTTCACTTGAGAGGTGCTTGGGAGGAAGGCTTATGGCTCACAAAGGTCCTTGGCACTTAGTGTTGGAGAAGAAAGCCTTTGTAAGTGCCCGACAGTTTTAGTTTTGGTTCGGTCTTGAACTATATCGAATTGCTTGCTTGGCCTTTTTATTGCATGTTCATACGTGGCATGGAATGCGCCAGCCACAACCCTAGTCTCCCCCTGGTGCTCAATGGCACCCTGCTGAACACTAAACTGTCTCAACTCTTATTTTTTATTTTTATTTGAGTCGAGTCTAGTTAGGTCTACGACCATATTTTTCACGACTATAGATTGCTTATCGTGTGTTTGGAACCTTTTTTGGTTGATCTTGGCCCTTGCATGACCTATAGTACAGTTCTCAAGATCGTCTCATCCACCCTAGGGTGCGAACCCTAAGTGCACGCCCCCAGCTTCTAGCCCAAAGGCACCCTACTAGTGCCCTTGCACCGGTAGGTTTGTGTAATTAGGGCTTTGGCTTGGCACCAAGGCACTTGTCCAATGCCCTTATGCCCAGCCCATACCCTCTTTTAGTTGCGCACACTTCTTTGTCCATCAAAGTGACCACCATAATCTAAAGATTGACAGTGATGAAGAATGTTTCATATTTCTTCTTTGGAACACATCTCCTTATAAGGTGATCGCTGTACTTCTTGAACAGATATTGGTCATTCCAATCATAATGATTTATATCAATCAAAAACCTTTTCTTTTGGTGAGGTGAAATATAAAGTGGCCATGCATGACCAACAAGGAAATTGACATAATCAGCATACTAGGGTAAATTTAAGGTGCTTACCTAGAATAGTTGCTCATGTGGAAAATTTTTATGAATTGGTATGCCCTCTTTCTCTATTTCTTTGTTTTCCAATCTGGATAGGCAGTCAGCTACCATATTTTTTGAACTTGTGTTGTCTTTTATCTCCTAATTGAATTCTTGTAGCAACAACACCCATCAAATAAGTCTCGACTTCACAACTTTCTCAAGCAATTACTTCAAAGCTACATGATCTTTATGAATTGTGACCATGGCTTCCGTCAAGTTAGATCTAAACTTTTCAAGAGCATACACCATAAACAATAATTTTTTTAAGTAGTTGTGTAATTCTTTTGAGTAAAAAAAGTGTCATACTTGCATAGTAAATTGTGTGAAAGATTTTGTTCAGGCACTGGCCTAAAACTACTTGAATAGCATAGTTACTTGCATTACATATTATATCGAATGGTAATGACTAATTTGATTGTATAACAATAGGGGCACACACTAGTTTATCTTTTAGCTCTTCAAAAGGTTGCAAGAAGTCCTTATCAAATTTGAATGTTGCCTCCTTTTCTAGTTAATTGTACAAGGGTTTTGTAATTTTTGAAAAATCCTTTATAAATTTTCTGTAGAATCCAGCATGGCCTAAGAAACTTTTGATACCTTTTCACAATAGTGGGTGGTGCCAATTTTTCAATAAGTTCTATCTTCACCTTGTCCACTTCTAGGCCTTTGCTTGAAACCCAATGTCCTAGCATAATTCCTAATTGCACCATGAAATGACATTTTTCTCAATTTAGAACCAGGTTAAAGCTTTCTCATCTCTAGGGCACTCTATCTAAGGCATCCAAACATTTGTCAAATGTACTTCCAAAGACTGAAAAATCATTTATAAACACTTCCAAACCATCTTCAAACATATTTTAGAATATAGACATCATACACCTTTGGAAAGTTCCATGTGCATTGCATAAACTGAAGGGCATCATTCTAAAAGCGAATGTTTTATATGGACATGTGAATGGTTTTCTCTTCATTGTCGAAAAGAATTGCAATTTGGTTATACCTGGAGTATCCATCTAAGAAATAGTAATATTCTTGCCCTCCTTTCCTATCCAACATTTGATCAATGAAAGCCAAAAAGAAATGTTCTTTATTAGTGGCTTTGTTGAGATTCCTCTAGTCCATGAGAACATCCCAACCTCTAACAATTATTATGGGTATTAACTCATTATTCTGATTAGGAACCACAATTAACCATCACTTCTTTGGCACACACTGGATAGGACTAACCTGTGAGCTATCTACAATTTGGTAGATGATTCTAGCACCTAGAAACTTCAATATTTCACTTTTTACAACCTCCTTTATGATGCAGTTTAGGCATTTTTGTGACTCAACCAAAGGTATGTGTCCTTCAAAGAATATTTTGTGCATGTAGGTTGTTTAGCTAATGCCTCGAATATCGGCTATAGTACATCTTATAAATAGCTTATGATTCCTCTTGATTCTCAATAGCTTATCTTCCCATAGAGAAGTTTGTGTAGCAAAAATGATGACAAGGAGAGTTTGGATTCACCAAGAAATACACACTTCAAATGTTTGGGTAAAGGTTTTAGCTCTAGCCCCCGTGGATGAACTATTGATGATATGTTCACCTTTTCTTCTAAGTTTAATGCATGTAAAGGCTTCATTTGATCACCTTCTTCAACAATGCTTGTTTGTGCATTCAATAACCATATCATGTCAAATAGTTCTTTGTCTTCTTCATCTAATTCATTAGAGATTTAACCTTGTTCAAGAGAATCTAATGATATACTATTCTCTTGTACTTCATCAATGGCTCCTTGAATAACACTAAACATGTGTTGAATTTCTAACTATTCTTTATGCTAAAAAATATGGAGAAATATTTTCCCTCCATTAATTAAATGGTGGAGAAATGTTTCTCCACATTTTTGCATAATAAAAGTTACAAATTAACACATATATACCTCAATATATCTTCAAATATTGAATAAAATTTATAATTTTTATACATTGTCAAAATTTGTGAGGTGGAGACGAAAAAACCTAATTTTTTTAGTTGCAATTGATGTTGTATAAACTCATCCATGGGTTTACACCCATATGATGTCATTTGTGATTTGAAGCCCTTCCCCATGATAAAACAAACAAGATATATTAAGGGCCCCAATGAATCTTTACTAATGTTATTTTTCACAAACCCAACGGTGTTTGATTATCATGAAATTATGTGTAAAAATTTTAAAATACGGAGGCAAAAATTTCCTTGTGTTTTGATATCAAGAAATTTGATTAAAGAAAATTTTATTTTAAAAGTAAGCACGCAAATATAAAAATTTTACAAAGCATTTTTTTCTTGTGAAAAACGAAAGAAGTTCGGGGAAATTTTGGGAGACAATCTATACCGACCCTGACCCACCCTTCTAATCCTTCGCTTCCATTTTGTTTCTTTATTATCTTTAGTTTTTGGGTAAAAACTATTGAAATTAGAAAATCTAAATTTTGTTGGGATTACACTAATAAAATTCTAGAATCGACGACAACAAAGATAGAATAACAACCATACTAACCATATAAGGAAAAGCACAATGCCAGAAAATAAGGAGACACTAAATTTTACATGAAAAAGCCCAAATTGGTGGGAAAACCCACAATGACAACCAGCCCAAATTCACTATGATTATTTAACAATTAAAATCATAGAATCTATGGAGAACAAACTCCCAAATATAGATCAAACTAATCACTAATTAATTAGATGATAAATACAAGACAAAGGAAACCTCCAAAGTCGGTGAATTATGATGATGAAACGATGAGTAAATGGTTCAAAGTTAGCTTTTCACCTATTTCTCCCTTTTGATTTCTCACAGAATTTAGACCTCTAAACCTACAATATGTTATCTATCCACAGAAAACCATTGAGGTATACATAAGCTGTCACAAAACATGTATAAACGGACTATATGCATAAATGGGTTAAAACCAGGTCAAAAGCCATTCACCCACGCATCACCAACGCCATATCACCTTGTTGGTTTTTTTTATTTATTCTGACTTGGGACATGGAGGAGGAAACCTCCCCTTACCGACTCCATGCAAAAAACCTAGCCAAGATGGGAAGCTCCTACTATGCCCGCTTCCTCTCTACAAAATAATGCTTATTTTTTGTCACTCCTTAGTCATCATGTCTAACACATTCTGATCGTTGTGAATATTCAACCAACTCAAGTTATTCATTTTCCAAATGTATTTCACATTGGCTATCACAATAAACCACATATCTATCCTGTTTTTAGCCAAGCTCGTTCAAGAACCTCTTAACCCATACTGATTTCTCTTACAAGCCTAAATAATAGAAATAAATTTGGCCTTAGTAGTGAACAATGCAACACACTTCTACAACCATGACTGCTATGACACAACCCCACCAACAAAAGTGATCACAAACCCCGAAATTGACCACCTTGTAGCCAAGTCACCACCCATATCTACATCTGTGTAGCTAATAAATAACTATTTGTCACTCCTATCGCATAAACATACCTTAGATGTACCCCTCAAGTACCTTAGAATCCACTTCATTGCATTCGAATGCTCTTTACCAAGATTTGTAAGATGCCTTACTTAGCCAACAAAAGTATGAAGTCATTCCCACCAAATCATTTGATGAAGACACAATGATCTGAGACAGACTTCTTGTACCCCTGACTCTCCATAAAAGTTCTTGTACCACTATCTTGGAGGTTGTATCAATCCATACATGCTCTTCTTTAGCTTGCACATTAGCTTCTCATTTCCCTTGACTTCAAATCCTTCTGGTTGCTCCATGTAGATGGTCAAATCAAAATCACCATGCAAAAATATTATCTTCATATCCAGTGCTTAATTTCCAAATTCAGACTAGTTGCCGAACCCAAAACTGCTCTAATAGAGGACATCTTAACAAGTGGACAAAAAATCACATCAAAGTCAATACCATTCTTTTGATCGAAACCCTTCACAACCAACCTTGCCTTGTACCTTAATTGTGGATTGTTCACCTTACGCTTGATCTTGTAGACCCACTTATTCTTCAATACTTTCCTACCCTTGGGAATATCCACCAACTCAAATGTATGGTACTCATGTAGGGATTTCATTTCTTCCTGCATGGCCATCAACCATTGCTTATTGTCCATATGAGTTATAGCTTCACTAGAAGTTTCTGGCCCACCACTTTTAGCAAGTTTCACATACTTCGATGGTGGATATCTTGTCGATGGCACTAACACCCAAGCCAACTTTTTGAAGATTTCTGACTCCCTTGATGTAGATCTTCTTCATCCTATTCATCACCATCAACAAAATCATGAACAACCTCATCAAAACACTCATTCACATCTTCCTCATCATCACTAGATGGAGAAACTGATGGATCACTTTGGCCTCTTCATCTACTCTAACTGGGGTATGTGGTTCATCTCTTACTTCAAAGCTTCCACAGACATTGTTGAGTAGCTTCTTGTTGGGCCAATCCCACATAAGTTCTAGGGAGACTGGTGACTTGTATATAGGTTAGTGGGAAAAACTTATTTTCTAAGTTAGGTTTTAGATTAAGAGAGGCATGTGACACCTATTGCAAGTTATTTTTAGGGCCCAAAGGGCCCAACAGTGATACCAAAGCCCCAGTTTGTCT
>JAURVB010012063.1:0-31047 GCA_033002965.1 Piper betle | reverse complement strand
TCAGTTATCACTTCAAAAGGCCTTAAATTTTATTCTGTCAGTAAGAGTTAGCATTGTTCACATTAGAAAGCCGTTCAAACTGGTTTTAACGATTATATTCTACTTGTTGGGTGGAACTTTATGGGTTTAATATTTGGTGGTCGATTGTAGCCGCTCGTTAGGAGTCAACTTTTATGTTTAGCATTGAAGAGCATTAGCACTACGCTAACATTATAAAAACATTCTAGATGAATTATATAAGGAAAGAGATTTGGTTGAGTGAACTATATTTCTTGTCGGATTCATCCTGCATCTGCATTCTGTTCATAGGTGTCTATCCACATTTTATTGCCAGTAAGGTACTAAAAAATAAAAAAGTGATATGTACAGAATTTTTTTTCCTATTCAGAATGTAGAATCAGGGGAATTGCTCGTTGATGATTTGGTGCTCTAGTAGAGACTGCTACTAGATGCGATGACGAGTGAGCTTCTTTGTGATATTCATGGAGTTGGTTTATTACCACAAGGAGGCACGAGGAGTATTTGATCGGACAGTTGAAGAATATGCACCTCCACTGGAGATACCGAGAACTTGTAAAAGTTATGTGCAAAGATGGGACTACAGATGAAGTTCATCGAGCAGCTCTCACACTCAGAAGCTGGAAGGTGGAGGGATTCTGGTGGCCGTGGAAAGAGTCGGTAAAAAGGTCCATGCAATTATTGCTCATATGAGAGGTAAAAAATTACCAGCACCCTTAGCTAACTAGAGGCCCAAAAATCTTTTGAACAAAAGAAGCATTGAAGCGTTCACTAGATGCTCAACGCCATCAGGTGAATAAGATGAATTCGCTTAGATTTATATTTCGAGAAGCGGTTCCTCGGTCGATATGACCATGACGGAAAAGGCAAAATAATTTGTCGTATGGGCATGATAAGTTACAGAGGTAGCAATAATTTATGTAAAGGTTTGATAAAATACAGAATTTGCGTTATGCATTCTTTGACATCTAGTTGAACGAGCAGCTGCTTTAGCATGTTTGACGATGAGCTGAATGCTAATTCGGTGTTGCATGGGTTGGTACAGTCATTGAAGCTGCATGTTTTAAAGCTTGCCAGTGACATAAACAATATGAAACTTACGTTGGTAAGGTTTTCAAAATTAAGGCTAGTGCGGTCTCATTCTAATCTTTGGAATAATAGTACCAAATAACCACGTTCAGGAAAAGCAAAATTCGGTGGTGACATCAAGTACTGTGCTTGAAACTGATACGCTTTTGGATGTCGAGCAAGCTCAAGAAGACAAAACAGATAGTAAGGTAAAATGTTTCAGATATGACAGAGGTTGATTCTGATTATTTGGTTTTTTTAATCAACTTTTATATGTTGTCATTGCCTAACATTGAATGTGCTGATCTGATCCACGTTTAATAAAGCTCCCTTCAGGGAAACATTTATCCTTTCTAACCAAAAAGTGTTCAAAATTTGCAAAATAAACAGGAATTGAGTGCCCCAGAGTCTACTTTGATCAAGTTTGACGCAGAGTCTGTGATGACAGGCGTGTCAGCTTCTGCTGATGCATTTTTATATGTGGTAAGGATTATGTGAATGAGTTTTTGATTAGTACTGCACTTTTACTCATTTTAGTTGTAATTATCAGCATTTATGTGACACAGGACGAGCATATTGGTGTTCTCCCTGAATACAGTGAACAGTTCGGGAAGGTAGAGAATAATATTTCTTCTGGATCAGATAAATTGGAGTGTCAATCTGTCCAAGAGGTAATTTTGTTGTATGATGTTATCACCTCTCTTGCCAATTCTTATCTTTGGAGATTATATAATTGAGATTTTTATGTGATCTTTAAGAAAAAGGATTCAGCTGATGGAATTGTCAGTATAAAGGATACCATGGAGTTGGCAAGTGAACCACGTGAAAGAAGACCAAATTCGTGGAGAGAAACTGATATACAAAATGACATGGACGAATCTGATGCATTTGGCTGCGCATTTAGGCCTACACCCCTTTCTAATAGGGAACGACTTCTATTACGAAGACAAGCACTTAAGATGAGCAAGCGGCCTGTGCTTGCTATTGGTAATCACTACTAGCATTGCCTGTTGCGGTTTTTTTCTCTAAATTCTTTCCCTTAAGTGAATCTTCTTGTTGGAAATGGAATTGCGTAAATTATATGTCCAACTTGGATTTGAATCTCAATGTACAGGCCGGAACAATGTCATTTCTGGTGTGGCCAAAGCAATCAAAATTCACTTTCAGAAGAACCCTCTTGCCATAGTGAACATCAAGGGCAGGGCAAAGGGCACAGCCGTTCAGGAATTGGTGATTAGGCTTGAGGTTCGTATTTTGTAAAATTTTGTTTAAACACTGTTGACCTGCATTCTTTTCCCGTTCATGCGTTGATGTAATATTTATGTTCTCATCAGCAAGCCACAGGCTCGGTATTGGTATCACAAGAGCCCAACAAAATTATTTTGTATAGAGGCTGGGGAGAGGTGGAAGACCATACTTGGGGGTCTAACAAGGAAAGGGAAGGTCGTAAGCAAGAGGTCGAAGACTGCATCCGATGTTTCCCCAGAACTCATGGCTGCGATTCGACTCGAATGTAGTTGGCAAGCTGAAACTTCTGCTGCTCAGGTTGCTGATCATGCAGAAGTAAGATAATAGAGGACTTTCTGCGTTGTGGGTAAACTCTTGGAGCATTATTTGCTTTTACAGAAAGCATCCAAGTTAAACCAACGCATCTCCATGTATATAAATATGTTTGTTGGAAGGCTTTTAGAAAAATCCAGGGCAAGCTTGGGAGGGAGGGATTAGTAAAACTGTGAATTATTCACGAATTGTATATCACGGACTGTGAATCTGAGTTTCAAATCAGATTAACGGTTTAGAAACACTGGTTGTTGGTGGAAATACAATTGTCACTAAAAAACCTGGGCTTCTAAATTAGATTAATGGGTAGTGAAACTGTCTATGTTGGTGTGAATGATTAACACAAAATATATGATTCATGTTTTTTCTTGCTGGTTTACGATTTACATCCTCTAGCCGAAGGTGCCTGTGTCCTTGTCGTGGGGTTGGGAAGAAGCTGGAAGGTGGGATGTGTACGGTGGAGGTAGAGGATGGAGGGAAGCTGGAAAGTTGGACAGTGTGGTCATTCTAGGATTGACTAAAGAAGGCGGCGCCACCGGTGAAGCTGCAACAGAAGGCAAAGGCTTGGGTCATGGGTGAAGGGACAATGGAGGGAGGTGAGTAGGAAAGCTATAAGTGTAAAACCCTAGCTTTAGTTTAGGGATTTACCAACTTATTGTTTTGCTCAGTTCGGGCTAGTCTTGAGTCAATTTGAGTTAAATTGGCCAGACTAATTTTTAGATCATATATATGGGATGTAGGTGGCCGTATAAGTATGTTAGAGGCGATAGTTTTAATTATATTATAGCAGTGAATGAGTTATCAATATATACATAAGGTATAAATATTTTTATTTGTATTAACCTAGGGTTTTAAGGTTAAATCTAGGTTGTTGTAGCATTTAGTATTTATTTGAGCTTTTTCAGGGTTTTTTTTTAAATGTAACTTCAGGATTTTATACTATCGAATTGCCCTTATAGGCCCAGTTTAATTTGAATTTTAAATCTTCATTAAATTGAGTTTAAGGTTTCAAGGTCTATTTAGCTTTTTTGCCTTAATTTTCATCCATATAGTCATTTTTAAATTTCGAGCCAGTTTTGATTTTTTTCGGTCTTAATGTAAGCTTTTCGTCCTTATATGTATGCATACCTTGGGTGGACTTTATTTGGGCCATGAATTATTGAACATTTAAATTGTGTCATATGGCAAGATTTGGATGGTCTATGTCAGCCCTAGCATGGGCCAACTAGATTTGTGAGAAGATTTTCTCCTATATTTTCATAATATTTTCTTCCCTTAGCGTGGTCGCCACTTTGGCTCGCCGCCAGCGAGACTCCATGAGGTGGACAGTTACCATTGTGATTGCCTCGCAGTTGGCTATCAATCGAGACCCTCCACTGCCGAATTGCCATCGGCGATGATGTTTTGATCGTCAATTTTTGTCGCCTTTTGGGTTATTTTTCGGCGCCTGAGGCTAATCACCCAGACAACTTACTCTCACCGAGATCTTTCTTTTGAGATCAGCTTTGACTTTCATTGTGGCCGCAATCACACTTTTTCTATGGCACTTTTATGTCTTTTTGGCCAATTACCAACTAAACACTGTCGACCACCACCCGAGGCATATTTTTTACTTGATGGCATATATTTTAAGACTGGCCCCACCAACCATCACCACCAAAATCATCATCGGCGACTGCACCTACCTGACAGCATTTTCGTCACTTTTTGGCCATTTTTGACTAACTGACGATTGCACTCCATCGGCGACCACCTCAATTACCACTGCATGTTTCTCCTGTCTATAATGACTAGCAATAGCCCCCATCGCACCGCCGTTAGCGATTTTTAGGGATAGGCACTACCTGCCCTTTTGATGTCCAATTACTTGTGTCTGTGTCGGCCACCTAATTCCCTTCACCCATGACCTGTTCACCTAGCCTGCAACTGTGCCGCCTACTTGCGTCCGAGACCTTGTCCCTAAGTCTAGCCCAACCCAACCTAGTTTAGTTCAGCACTTGACTTGGACAAGTCAACTAAGTCGATTTACTTGGGTTGACTCAATTCGCCACTTTCGTCCATTTCTTAAACTGTTTTTGATAATTCGAGACTCTCTGCATTAGTTTAAATGTATTTTCATATTATTTGGCATATTTTGATATTATATATATATTTATATATATATATATATATATATATATATATATATATATTTCTTTATTTATTATATATTTGTTTAGTCATTTATATATTCATTATTATTTATTTGTAGTTATTCATATATTTGTCGATTACGATAAATGCATGTATGATTATTTATTATTATTGATGTTGTATTTATTTATTTATTAATATTCATCTTATTCATGTTTATTAAATTTTATTTATTTATTATTTATTTGTTCGTCTGCGCATGTATTATTATTTATTTGTGTTAAATTATATATTCATGTATTTGATAACTATACTATTATTATTCATGATCAATTGATATTAAATATTTATTTATTTATTTATTATTTACTTGCATATGTGTTATTATTTACTTGTGTTTAGCTACAGACTTATATAATATAATTATGTTATTATTTTATTATTAGTGTATTATTTATTTTTATGTACTTATTATTTTATCTAATTATTCACGATTTTACTTATTTATTTATTTATCGCTCATCATGTCTTGTTTTGTATGTTTGAGCATACACCACGACCATGCATCATATAGAGTTAGTCTTTTACTTAGCAGTGGGTTTCGATATAGGTTTCGAAGTCCAAACTCGCGGTAGATGTACTGACATGTTTAGAGCTTAGACCACAAGTCCATTAGGATCTCTTCTTAGATTTACCGCTTTAATCTATTATGAATTTAATTTCCAGATCATGTTACATGTGAAGTCGTTGTTTTATCGAACCCTGCTTAACACGGGTTATATAGACGCATTTTACTTCCGTAATTAATAACTTTTGAGGATGAGATCCCTCGTATTATTTTTGAACTTAGATCTACCTCACGTTGTCTTTTGGCCTACTTATATAATTCTATTCTCATCCCTATGTATAATTTTTATCAAATTTTCTAGTGAACCGAGAGTTGGTTAACTTTGCGTATATTGTGAGCGGGCTCATATGCAAGTCGCAACAGACTCTAGATTAGTTAAAGGGTTGTTTCAATCCCTAGGGATCCTTATATCTCTACGTCTAGAGCTTCCTCATAATCGAAGAGGCATGGAATAGACAAGTACTATTGTGTATAGCGCATATCTAAATTTGAGGAATCAAAGGGTATTAAAAGCGAATTGCCTGAAAGTACTAAGCTATTGTACTTTTGGTCATGCACTATATAAAGGTTTAGAAATGGTTCAAGTTATGTCTTTTTTTCCAAAAGTGGGACCAATTATTATCGAGAGAGGCATTTGCTAAGAATGGTATAGCACCAGCTCAATTTGGGATACTATCAATCCTACTCCTTCATGGCTCCTCAATAAATTACCTTTTCAGAGTTCACATAGAGAGCTAAAGTTAGTTGTGCTTGAGGGTATATTGGTAAAAAAATGGTATGTGCGTCACCAATTGCATACTATATTGCTATATTGGCGGTGGATGGGGTTGTCGATCTGGGCAAACTTGAGCAGCTAGTCCATGGCCACCAACATCAGCTCCAGCAGCATCGACTGCTCAATCGACCTCTCCAACCCCATTATCGGTGACAAGTCGAGCGGGAGGGAGGGGAAGGCGGCGATGGTAGTGGGGATGGGGGAGGGGCGGCCGATGGACTTGCCGGTGAGGGTGCAGACGCAATTGAGCAAATCCTTGAGCCGGGCGTTCTCGAGGCGGAGGTAGTAGTGGTGGTGGGAGCGTACTAGGGCAAGGGAGAGGCCAGGGGAGGAGGTGAAGATGGACTTGGCGACAACGGCAGCTGGTGGAGAGAAGCGGGGTGGGCCATGGTGCTAGTGGGCATGTTGAAGGGGATGTAAGCGGCGGCCACTACTCTTGATGGGAGGCTTCCTCTAACAACTCGCCAAAATTCATCAAAAAGCTAAATCTTTCTCCCTCACCGCAATCTCAATTTCTTCTCATCGTTGGAATTGTGAATTGTGATTGTTCCCAAACAGCTTGAAAAGACAAATTTTGGAGTAAAATGGTTTCCCCTATGTAATCTTCCAGTTTTTCTGACGGCTAAAACATGCTTAAAATAGACTTGTAGTTGCATGAGAAATTGGAAGACAAGCTTCCTCCAAGACTTTCAATGCCAACAACAGCGAGCAGCTTGTAGTCCAGCGGGCAGCTTGTAGTTGCACGTGGTCCAACGCCGGCGGAAGCTGCAATGATGACGAAGTAGAGGAGCATCCTCTGTTTCGGTTCTCTGTTTCTCCACCAGCATGGTGCAGCATGGCTGGCTGGAGGGTTTGGCTTGGGAGTCCAGTGAGGAGGCCGTCACAGCACGACCGGCGGTGGTGTAGGTGATGGCGGTGGCAAGGTCATCGGCGGTTGAGGTGGCACGACAAAAATAGAAGAGGGGGCGGTCGTCGGTTGGGGAGAAGGTGTAAAACCCACGATTCGACTCAGGGTTTTATATTCAAAACCGGTCAGTTCGACCGTTATTTTCTATTCAAGTCAGTTTCAGAACATGTGTACTAAGCCGACGCTAGTCGCGTGTATGAGATATGAGGGCCATGTGTACCCAAGTATATGATGATAACATCATGAACACAGCAGAACAGAATGAGTTATCAGATATATGTGAGTATGCCAATCATTTTTTTATTTTTATAGATAGTGGATCGGAGAATTAGTTTTAGGCCGTTTACCGCGTTAGGACGCGTTACGGGCAGTTTGGGTGGGTTGTTAGTCATAGAGCATATCATTATGATGTTTTGGTATTTGTTTGATTTTATGGGATTTTTCCCGATTTTTTTAGGATTTAATATGACTTAGTTAGTATTCTTGACTCGAGCTGGACACGAGTCAAGTATTATTTACGATATTGCCACCCGGTTATTTTTCTCACCACCCCCGCCACCCCCCCCCCGACGTTTCTTCCTTCTTCCCCATCCAAAACCCCTACCCAACGCCGCCCCTATGCAGCGCCGCCACCGCGGCTGTGGCCGCCACCCTGCCACAGATCAGCGCCGCCTAGCCTCGCCACGAAGTCACCGTGCCGCCCCAACCAAGCCCGGCCACCATCGGGCTGCCGTGACACGAGAAAGCCGCACCTTTGTGCCGCCCTTCCATCGCCGATCACGCCACCGGCGACCGTCGCCGCCGCGATCGAGTAGTCGCCTAGATGTATTCGACCACCTAGCGACCTTCCCCGACCGGAGCGGAGGCCATCGCCACCCAGGCCAGCCGGATCTAGCTACCCATCACCGCCGGCCCTGTTTTAGCCATTTTCCGGCGAACCACTGCCTTGGCCGACCACGTCGACGTCGTGGATGTGTCGGGCTCGCCGAGCCGGTTCCAATGGTACCCAATATGACCCCTATCTAGCTAGTAGACGCCACCGGCGATTACCGCCGGAAAGGCACTGGAAAACGACTGAAACCGCCGGAAAACTGCCAGAACCTACAGGAAAATTGGATTCGCAGGAATTCGCCGGATCTTCCGCAGAGCTCATCTAGTCGATCCGGATCGAACATCGGACGCCGATGAGCGCCAAATTCGAGCTCCGAGACGTGCGACGGAACCCTAGCCGTCGCCAATTGCCAATGACATGAGGTATAATTACCTCTGATTTGATTATTTAAAATTGATGATCATTGTTAGCACAACATGTTAGGGTTGATTTATGATGTGATTGATAGTGCATGAGAGGTTAACGAATGATAGCTAATGATAGTAAGTAAATTGAGCATGATAATCGTGTATGATGTAACTTAGGAAAAATACAATAAAATTGTAATGAATAGGATGAGTTAGAGTTATTTTCATATTTATGGTTATTTGACGGTTGATGATTTTGTGTTTAATTGTGTTGAGTTTGATGCATCATTTAGCTAGCGGGCATTAGTATTTAGTTTTGATGTGTAGGTACAGAATAGGAGCTCGCCGCCGAGGCGAGATGACACACTTGGAGCTTCTACCAGGTCCGTTTAGGACTCGCCTCTGTTTTACGCTCTTCTATTGTATGTTTATTTTATTATTTGCAGGACGGGTTAAGTGGCGCTTTATCGGATCCCACTTAACTCGGGCCATTTAACCGAACAGTTTTTCGGATTAATAACTCGTCGAGGATGAGATCCCTCGAGGATGATTTTGAAAATAAGATCCACCACAAGTTGCCTTCGGGCCTATTATATAAATCCCTACCCAGCTCTATATATATGTAGTTTTTGCGTTTTCAGTGAGACGAGAGATGGAGAAACCGACTGCACGTACCATGAGTGGATGTCGTGATAGTCAAAGCGGGCTCTGGATTAATGCCAGTGGACTGTTCCATTCCCGAGGGATCCTGACAACTCCGCGTTTGAGTTCCTCACACCCGGAGAACGTGGAGGTTTACGGGTACTGTTTAGTACAGTGCATGTACGGACTTGTGGTTCAAAGGGTACTAAAGGTGACTGCCTGAGAGTACTCGGCCTTTGTGCTCAAGGCCAGGAGAAATATGGTAGTAAGGAGAGGGCTTAGGATAAAGTTTTATATGAAGTACTGAAAAAGAAGTGTCGTGAGTGGCACAGTACCAGATAGATCGGGATGCTATCGGGTCTGCAGCCTAGTGGCTCCTCAGTAGTGCCCTTCAGATTGTTCACGTGGAGTATATGATGTTTTCTTTCATATGAGGGTTTGCTCTCATAGCCAGCTTATTATAGTTATTTTATTTTTCAGACCAGTAACACTTCTTACTGACGTGTTTTTATACTATATGTAGGTAACAATTATGAGTTGAAGGAGCCAATTTGGACAGAGGAGCATTGTTGTCGCTTGCACACATATCAGTCAATTAAGTGTTTATATTGTGTTTATGATATTATCATATGGTGTGATTAAATGCTTGAGACATGATGATGTGACGTGATTAATTGTTAAGACACGATGACAGAATGTGAAACATGGATAGATTGCGTAGCAAGAGCGTGATGGGTTGAGACCCAAGCTTTAGAGCAAGTAAACAGTATATCAGATTGTGTGAATAAAGTTGCGTGATATATAGATACATGTTTATATATATGTTTATATATAGTATTTTGACAAGGTGACCCTAATTACACTTTTAAGGGAAATTCTGTCTGTTTTATTTCAGAATTTTCATCTATTTTTATCATAATTGTGATGGTGTGTACTTTGATTTGCATGTCAATCATGTAGTACTATGTTAGGAGTTGTGCATTCAATCATTCATTGCGAGTTATATCTTCATCTTAAGACGCCGAGATTAGATCCGCATGAGTTAGGTTCGGGTTCACTGACCTAACTAGGGCTTATAACATGTCAGTTCGGTTCACGAGCGTGAACCGGATTTGGGGTGTTACAAAAGGTCGCGGGTGAAAGGGTAATTTTATAATAAAACTTAACTCTGTCTTGATTCGAGCCAATATTACAAATAAATTTTAAAAAATATATAAAATAATTTTATAATAAAAGATTAACTCACTCTTAACTAGAATCAATTTTACGAAATAAATTTTAAATAAAAATATAAAATAATTTTTTAATAAAAACTTCTTACTCCTGACTCGATTCAATATTATAAAATAAAATTTAAAAAATATATAAAATAATTTTATAATAAAAAATTAACTCAATCCTGACTATAGTTAATATTATAAAATAAATTTAAATATATATATAATATTTTTTTAATATAAACTTAAATTCGAGTAAAGTTTTCATTACGAAATTATTTTATATATTTTTTGAATTTATTTCATAATATTGATTATAAATGGGAGGGAGTCAATTTTTTATTATGAAAGCGAGTCGAGAGCGAGTCAAATTTTTATTACAAAATTCTTTTATATGTTTTTTAAATTGATTTTGTAATATTGGTTATAGTCGAGAGCGAGTCAACTTTTTATTGTGAAAGTAACTCGAGAGCGATTTAAGTTTTTATTATGAAATTATTTTATTTTATTTTTTAAATTTATTTCTTAATATTGGCACGAGTTGAGATCTAGTCAAGTTTTATTACAAAATTATTTTATTTTATTTTTTAAAGTTTATTTATTAATATTGATTCGAATCAGGAGCTAGCCAATTTTTTATTACAAAAGTGCCATCGCCCTTTCCTTCCCGCCTCTATTTTACCGCACCACCCACGGCCAACGACCTCGCCACCGGCCGCCGGTGAGGAGGTGGTTGCTAGCAAGATGATGGCGGGAGGCGTCAGCTTGGGAGCCCGGTGAGGCGACGGTTGGGAGAATCCATTATTGCCATCACCTCGATCAACAGCTTTTGGGACGCCATCGACCACAGTTCTCCGTTTGAGACTTCTTCTGTTTCCCGCTGGCGACTTCAACCTAGGACTGTTGGACCATTTTGAAGCTGAGACGGAGCTCAACCTCATCAGCTGCTGCAATGAGCTTATAGTCGGGAGCAAGAAATAAGGTATTGTCCCAGAGGACAGAACAACTTGATACCTCAAATAAAAAACTGAAATCTGTTTTTGACCATGACGAAACCTGGGGATCATACTTGAAGCCCAACTTCAGATTTTGACGCCTGGTTTCCTGTGAAAAAGAAAGCAATTCATGCAACATTTAGCTGATTGCACATCACACATCGTGAAAATGGAAATCCAAACAGAGTAGAAGCAACTACACCTTCATAAGATGACTCGTTCCCTTCAATATGACCTCTTTACCTGTGTTCAAGCTCAAGCTTATACTTTCAATTAACGCAACCTTCCTACTAAATGGGTTCACAAATTTGGGGAACGAAAATAGAACAGCAATGTAGAATTGGCCATGCTCATACAACAATGGCTGAAACCAACTAACTTTTACCAACAGAATCGACCCCCCATCAACCTTTACAGCAAGTTAGCAAGAAAGAATAATCATCAAGTTCACCAAAAGAAACCAAAAAAGAAGAATGAACAAACCAACTCCAACTTCTCACCCTTGGAACCGTCACCTAGAACACATTGGACTTCAAAACGCTCCCCTCCTCCAATTTCCTCTCTTTGTCCATATCCTGCATTTGATCCACCGGCAAAATCTTAGTGGAGTACGATTTTCCGGCGTCCTTGATCTCGAAACCTAGAATTGAACCCTGTTAGCCAAATCATACCTCGTTGAGGACACTAGAAAAATTGCTAACCACAAAAACCACCCTCAAATCAACAATCAAATAGAGCACATGATCGCCCATGGGGATAATGATGCGGCAATCGCAGCTCCGGCTGGGCATCACGCAGTGCACCCACAATGACACTCACATGGAGATGAAGATGTGGTCGAGGTAGTAGTTGAGCTCCATCTTGCGCCGGTCATGTGGAGCGGGATGAACGTCGGCGGGTCGCACCGGCCGTGGACGTGTGGCTGGTAGATGGGGATGTCGGGGTTGTCGACGATGGCAGGGTCAGGGATGACAACGTACACTATAGGTGATGACGGCTCGTATCTCTCCGCCGGCAACTTGTCGATGAGGGCCAAGGAGGGTAAGGAGAGGGCACCACCTGTGTCCAACGAGCTTCAGAAATATACGTTTGCAGCCGTTGGATAGAATCAAACGGCCGGTATCAAACTCAAGTACACTTAAGCATAGTCAAAGTACTTGTGCTACAGCACAAAAATAATAAATCTTTTATATATATATATATATATTATATGATTTTTCTTTCTTCGTAAAATTTAGTTTTTACTTACTAATTTTAATTAATTATTTTTTAGACCATTAATATTTGTTGCAAATGTTTTTTATTATATATATAAGTTTTGTGTTTTTGTGTATTTAGTTTATTTGATCAAAGGACAAATAGATATTATATGTACTTGTACTCATCACACTATTATTATCTTTTGTGTTTTTATATATATTTAATGTATTTTTATATATATTTAATAATATTTTTTTATTTTTGATCGTTTGAATCTTACAGATTAATTAAGTTAGACATGATTCAACTAATTAATTTAAATATAACTCGATTTGATAATAACAATTTTAATTCCAGTCTTAAACAAACGAAAATCGGGGCGTTAAAAGAAACAGTGGAGCCGTGTGTAGGATATTTTTGCTAGTGCAACAACAATGGGGTTGGTCAAAGTGAGGATGAAACTCCGGTTGTAGGTTCTTCCACGAGAAACTCCTTTATGCGACAGTGGCTATTTCTTCGGGCCACCAAACTTTTCGTTCATTATAATGCTGGGATGGACCCGCCGGTGTAATGGAGACAGGACAGTGGTGACGACGAAGGAAGGGAGGATGACGGGAAGTGGTCAGACTGAGGGTGGAGTCTGGTGATATTTTTGTAGAATAACGGCTCGGTGAAGAGAGGGAAATGGATGATATATAGAGTGGTGCAAATTACATTCTCCTAGACTTCAAGTTCAAATAACCATTAAGATCTAAAATCCTATGAGTGGTAAGCCATGTAAGAACTTCTAGAATATTACTTTTCAAATCGTATTCACTGTTTCACTAAACAGACCTCACCTCCCTCTCTATTAATGTATATTAATGCTATTGTTCCTATTGTTTTCCACATTTTTAATGTTTATAGACTTTTTTGGTCAATATTTGAATCTAACTGTGCAAGTTGTAGCGTTGAAAAAAAGCAAGCTGGTGCAGGTCCGTTAAATGAAGCCTGGAAAGTCAGTTTATGTTAAACGCTCTGATATTGTCTAATTAACTTTCAATTTATATCTAACCTCCTTAGGTGTGCAGCTTGTTTGCACGCGAGCGGTCTAACTTTGGAGCACCTTCTTAACTATCCAATGGTCGACAATCGTCTTCAACCTGATAAATTGGGAACCGCCATTGCATATCCTGGGAGCTTGACCGCTAACACGAATGGAACCCCAATTATATGCATGCATCACGATGATACCTAATATAACATGGAAGTCGATTATAAGCTAACACAATATGGCTGACTAAGTAAATTGCGTTGGAAAAAAAAACTAAAACAAGGCACCATAATGATAAGAAATGTACTAATAATGATCTTCCCGACCTCCCCGCCGACGCCAGCGTCTGAGCCCCATCTTCGCCCGCTGGCCCAACGTCACCACCCTCACCGGGAGACCGACTCCTTCAGCCTCGCCGAGATCCAGATCGGACTCTACTCCGGCGACCACTACGGCGAGGCGTTTGACGGGCTATTGGAGTCCCTTACCCTCGCCCACGCCTTCTCGCCGCCGGACGGACGGTTCCACCTCGACGCCGACGAGAAGTGGAATGTGGCCGCCACAGCCGGCGTGGAGTTCGGGAAGATCGACCTGGAGTCGGTGACGGTGCACGAGACCGGCCACTCCTCCAACGTGGCCGCCATCATGTACCCGACCATCACCTCCGGCACCTGCCGTGTCCATCTGGGCTCCGACGACGTGCAAGGGATCCAGCAGTTCTACGGCGCCAATTCATCCTATACCGCCGCCGGAGCCGAATCACCGCCGCGCCCCTCCACACAGGAGAGCTATAGCGCCGTTGTTGATCATGGCGGGCGCCCATGCTTGCTTGGCCACCCCACTTTTGATGTTGTTGTAGATTGTATTGTCCTACTATAGAAATTCAGTCCCCAATTATCAATTAACTAATTTGGAACACGCTTACATATAGACACAGAGATTGAAATTCATACAATTTTTGTTTTCTGTTAATATGTAAATGGAAAAGGATTCAACAAATTTGCACTTGATAATTGATGATTAGTCAGAAGGTTGTATGAGAATCAGATGATTTTGTGCCATTAGCTTTAAACTATCAAACTTTGCACCATGATTTAGTGCCATTGTTGTAACACTTCTCATAATCGCTTTCACACTCACTTTTGCATAAATAAAATGTAGATTAAGAAATTATTTTTCTAAAGCAATCTTTATGCAATCACGCCCAACAAACACACTAAGCAATCTTTATGCAATCACGCCCAACAAACACACACATCCCTGCCCGTAGAGCTGATACAAGCTTGGCCCCAACGGTTTGGTTGGGTAATTGTTAAAAATTAGTTCGATTTGATTTAAAATTTTGATTTATATTTTATGTGAGTTATTAATAATGCTTTTGATTTATTTATAATTTATTTCTAAATTATAATATATTATCTATGTCGATTTGATTTAGAATTTTGATTTATATATTATGTGAGTTATTAATTTTGTTTGTGGTTTATTTATAATTTATTTCTAAATTATAATATATTATCTATGTATAGAAAACTTTTGAATATGATTATATTAGTCAAGTTATATTATAATTTTTTTATTATAAAACCAATAATTAATTTTAGATTTTCAACTTTTTTAAAAACCGAACCAAAATAATTTGGTTCACTTTGGCTCAATTTTGTGGGAAACCCAGGTTTGGTTTGGAGTTACATTTAAGCCTCGGATCATCAATTCCAAAATTCGGTTTGATCCACTGATTGCTCTCCCTACCCGTCAACACCGGCCTTATATTTGTACTCATAATTAAACTCTACCTCCTATCCAAGGCTAAAAGAAATAAAAAATATTTTAAAAATACAATTAAGATAGGAGATAAAAATACATGATCAATTTTTTATGGGATCTAATCCATCATTCAGACTGAACAGATGCTCTATCGTTGCTTCGAAGTGGAACCTGTCCGGAATGGCCATGTTAAAATTATAATAGCTCATATTTGATTAAATGATTTAGAGAGATAAAATCAATATAGTTTATTTTTGTAAACATTCAAGTTAATGAATTTAACAAATTTTTTACACGAGGACAAGGAGGAAATTATCTGCAAATCGATTGCACGCGAATCTCATGCGGAGAATCTCTTCAATCTTTCCCAATACTACGTTTTAATTACCCTGGCAAATTATAATATAATACAGCCAATCGTTCGCCTAAGACAAAGTTTTGGTGAAATTAAGGAAAACGTGTTCGCCCATAGAATTAGTGGTGCACATAGAGAAGATCTTGGAAGAGTTTTCTTTTTCATTTTATTTCAAGCAAAGATCTGGAAGCGTGTTACCCACGCAACTAACTAAATAAGCTAACCAAACAATGTATCAACAATGACGCAATTTTTATATTTACCTCGAAAACCATAAAACAATGGGGAAATTTTTCTGCCAGATCTCTTTTAACAGGTAGGGTAGAAATGGGATAAATGTTCTTTTCCCTTTACTCAATTTAGACATAATTTTTTTAATAAGACCTCTCTCAAAATCCATACAATTGGGCCTTAGATTGAGACACCAAATTTCTGGTCAAAGGGCAATTTAATAATGACTTAAGATTAAAAACAACAAAAATAAATTAATTAAAATAAATAAATAATAAAAACACTTTTTATATAAAATCATCGATTTAAATTTTACTAATTTTAATTTCTTTAATAATAAAAATTCCGGGTTCAAATTTAACTAAATTTAACTTTTAACTTTTAATTGTCTTGAAAAAATATAATAAAAAAATTAAATAATTATAATTTATCTTTTTATATAAATAAAAATTATTTTAAAATTAAATAAAGTATCTATTTAAGATATTAAATTAGATTTCTTTAATAATAAAAAATTCCGGGTTCAAATTTAACTAAATTTAACTTTTAACTTTTAATTGTCTCGAAAAAATATAATAAAAAAATTAAATAATTATAATTTATTTTTTTCATATAAATAAAATATATTTTAAAATTAAATAAAGTATATATTTAAGATATTAAATTATTAAAATTTATATTATTATTAAAAAATTATATATAAAATCAAAATTTATCTCCAGTGGCAAACTTACAGGTGCAGAAAACAAAAATCTCAACTCGTACACTAACAAGAAAACTTGCTAATTCACATTAACAAGAAAACTTGCGGTTTTATTATTGAATATATCAGGGAAGACAAACTCGTACATTTCGCTGCAATCAATCATGGTCCGATAGATCATCAATTCAACGAATGAAACTGGGTGGCAATCTACCTTCCTAACCCGGATTTTTTAATTTTATTCCACCCTGATCTACTAATTCACCTCGAAAAGCGAAGGAGATCATCACCCCCGTATCATTGTATGTTAAAGCCCCCAGAACCATCATTCTTTTAAGAATGTAAAAAACAGAAGCGAGGAGTTTAACATGCATTTTGCACAACAAAGTAGTTTTTGATCAATTGCTGTCAAGATAAGCATAGAATTGTCAAAATCCAAGCTCAAATCTTCCAAGAGAAAATTATTCTCTGTTCAGTTTTGCGTAAAATGGTCCACTCGAACCAAAATGTTATATCCCAAATCAAGCAAATAAAAAACACTGGCACATCAAAGTATCACAGGTAATTTACACTCTCGCCACATACCAGTAATTAGTGAGCACCAAGACCATTTACTCCGACAAGAACACCGCCATTTTCCCTTTTGACATCTTCCTCTACAATCTTATCCTCGTCTTCATCGGAATCAAGCGTGAACTTTCCAGAATTACGCAGCTGCTGCAACTCTTCGCTAATGGGTTTGTAGCTCAAACGATCGCGTCCAGAACGGGAAGAAGGGCTACCATGGCCCGACTCCCCACCAAAAGGCCCATAGAGGCCGACGACCAAAACCAAGAGAAAGGCAAGATGGCAGTTGAATTGCAGAGTCGCGATGGCGGCGCTCCGGTGGGCGTCCATATGTGCGGGGCACCGGATGGTGAAGTTGCCCAGGCTAACGTGGTGGAGGGAGCAGCCGTGGGACATAAAGTTGGTGAAGAAGGAGAAGCCCATCTGGAGAAACCAGGTGCCGTGCATGGCGAGGCCGACAGCGCGGGCGAGGAGCGGGGCGGGGGATTTTGGGGATCGGATGGCGAAGAGGGTGGAGAGGATGCAGATGGCGACGGGGACGAGGAGGAGGTCGAAGTAGCGGTTCTCGAGGCCGTCGGGGTGGGCGTGGCGGAGGTAGAAGAGGAGGAACTCGAGGGAGAAGGCGAAGAGGGCGAGGAGGTGGAGGAGGGGGTCGGGGAGGCCGGCGGCAGGGAGGAGGGAGACGAGGGAGTGGAGGAGGAAGAGGGAAGCGACAGGCAGGAGCTGGAGGTGGAGGGGGAGGGCGAGGTGGTCGGAGGAGGGGAGAGGAAGGCAGAGAAGGCGGCGGCGAGGAGGAGGGCAAGGGAGAGGGTGGCGGCGAGGAGGTGTTGTAGGGGAGAGGGGGAACTTTTGGGGGAGGAAATGGAGAGGGCTTGGGCGGCGGCGATGAGGAGGAAGGAGACGCCGGCGAGTGCGAATGGGAGGAACCCAGCCATGGCAACGGCCTTGTTCGTCTCCGATCGGAGACGGTGGTGCCAAGTCAAAAGAGGGATAGCATGCGAGATGGCGAGATGACAGCCGGCTGTTACGACCGCTGATCATCGATATTCTGATCCCTCTGCTCTTTTCTTTTTTAGAATATTTGCACGAGCGGTCATCAAAATATAGATCCCGTCAGCACTTGGGTTCCCCGTCAAAAATGCCAATTGAAACTTCTTTTTTATTTGAAAAATAAAACTTATTTTTCCTAACAGAAAAAAAAGCCTTTTCTTTTAAAATACAAAGGCTGGTGTTTTTTTAAAAAAATCCTACAAAAGATAACTTAAAAATTCATTTTTTATAAATATCAAAAAATTATTAAAAATTATAAATGGTATAAAAATTATGAAAATTTTAATACCAATTTTTCGGCTAATAAACATTTTTCATGATATCACATAGTTGTAAGCTTTTCTATATAGATAAAAATATCCTCGTAATCCAATTATTTTTATGCTCTAAACTTATTGAAATTAGCCCAAATAGGAGTAATGAAATTGATGCTAATTATTCTAAAAAATTATTAATTAATTAAAAAATGTGCACACCAAGGATGGGTTCATATATAATGAAATAGGTAAAAAATTTTAAGATTTTTTGCCGTATTAATCTTATAATAACATGTAAATATTTATTTGTAAATTTTAAGTATATATAAGTTTAGCCAATTATTTTGGCTACTAATGTTTACCCGTGATAATAATGATAATCTTAGTAATTTTAATTAATTTTGAAAGAGTATTGAAAATTATAATTATTTTTGTATGATATGTAGTAAAAATATATATATTGAAAATTATAATTAATTTTCTATTACATATAATAACAAAAAATACGAGGAAACCTCGTTAGTCATCATTTTTTATAGGACTTCGGTAGTTATAAATATATAAACATAGCCCGTCCACTTTTCAACCGTTCCTGTTAAATTTGACCGTTTAATTTTTATTTTTGATTTTGTATTTATGAACCTTTGAAAAATTAAAAAAGAAATATGGACACCAAAACTAGGACCTTTGTCCTTTCAGAAGTCCCAAACTAAAACTTATGTTTAATGCGTTCCAGCCCTTTTCTTAAACATCCATTAACCTCTCCAGCTCCAAAAGTGACAAATAATCAACAATAGCAAGTGAAACGGAGAAAAAAGGATTTGTAAGATGCATTTAACTTCACCCTCCAGAGCCACATACAAAATATAGTTACGAAAAAAACATAATAAATATAAAACAGTGAAGATTAGATTGAAATTGAAGTAACACGCGATACAGCTGTTTAATGTTGGTCACTCGAAGGAGCAACTGCAACAAAAATCCTACTAGCATATTCATATACATAGAAAAAAACTCAAAATGGCAGTCTAGTACCACAGAGTTGTTTGCATCTTCAGGGCAGTATATTGTCAACTTCAGGGAAGAACAGCTTTAACTTCCTTCCGGTCAGCTCCAAATGACTGAAACAACAAAGTGCACAAGATTAATCATCAATCGCAAGATTCACAACTGCAATTACTACATTTATCATGCAAAGATATAAATACATCTGCTTGATTAAAGCTTAATGCCTAAAATGCAGTAAAAAAACGATGCCAGATGGCAGTAAAAAAACAGAAAAAAGAAGGGATGGAGAATTAGATCAACCTCTGTTCCTAGACCTTTGACATATACATTGGTAAAGAGCTCCGATGGATCAGGCATAGGACTCTCCTGAAATTGAAAGCACACTCAAATGAAGTAAACTGGGAAAGGGGATAAAAAATAATGATAACTAAAACGAACAGAACTTGCCTTAGCTTCAGCAATGGCATCATCCACCTGCTTCCTTATTTCCTTCTCAATATCCTGCAAATAGCTCAGAAATGGATAACCTGATTTTGGCAGCTAATCCCCAAAATTTTAAAAATTCCACTAACTAAATTTCCGGGAATAGTGGATCCTAATAATACCTTCAGCTCAGTTGCAGCTGCAATATCATAGGCCAGAATTAATTTTCTTACTCGTTCAATTGGGTCGCGTTCCTGCACATCAAGCATGGAAGAATAATCTCCATTCCAGGCCTATTTAAGAAAAATGCTAAAAGAAAGTACAAAATTGAATATGTGATGAAATAACAATATAGTTGACAACTGCATCTAGTTCACGTGATAGGTGGTAACAGGCCATCTATGAAGAAAAAAGTCCACGGCTTCACTGAAATGAAGATAAAACTCCCCCATCCTAATGAAGGAGTACACCCAGAACAACAAGTCCAATGCTTCGCTGATTTAATACTTTGAAGTCGTCAAATTAATTCTTTTGAAGTATGGGGGCCAACTATCATAACTTGCATTTAGGTACAAAATGTACCAGGAAAAAGATTGGAGAAAGTTAACCTGTCTAACACCACTGATCTCATCACGGGTTCTGTAGGTGCTACCAGGATCAGACATAGAATGCCCATGGTACCTATATGTATCCATTTCAAGAATCTGAAAAAGCAATTGTCAAATGAATAAACAATTTCTTTAAGAAAGAAAATCGGACATAAAAAGAGAGAAACTGTAAAAAAGAAAACAACACTGCTTGACATTTACATAAATCAATGGCTGGCATCTACATACAGAAGCAGTGAAAAAAATACTAATGTAAAATGATATTCAATGTGCAGGCAAAATGAGTCAGACCACAATTGGTCAATCGTAGCAACCTACCCAGCAAAAGGCTGGTTCCACGACTCAAGCTGATGACCACTAAGTCGGATAATGACAACTCAAACCGACTGCAAAAGACTCTCCTTCTCAGCACCATCTTATGTCAGCAAAAAAAAAGAAGGAAAATATTCTTTGCATTGGATAAAACGAAACAATAAAAAGAAACTAATTACGAATTGAAAAAAGAATTGCAAACTAAGTCAAAACAAACAGATTAAGGACTAAAACCAGAAAATTTTGCATAACAACAAGCCAATTCATGCCTAAGAAAACCAACTGCTATCTCTAAATTAGAACTTCAGACATAAACTAAAGATATATGGAAGCTTGTGCTACATAGCAAGGACAAAATACTAAGAATGCAAGGCATAATCACTTATTGCAGGAAGCAACTCTAAGCATTAGTAAGACCAAATCATTTCATGTGTCAGCTCAACTAAAGTGCAAAAATATCCTTCTCACTCAAAGAATGTTGATGGTGGTGATACATTATGCCTGAATAATGCTCTCAAAAATTGATAACTAGAATAAGCCTCAAAACTTATTTGATAACAAAATAATTCGATAAAAAATTCAGTACTCACAATAGGCCCATGTTTAAGTGCATATTCCTTCACAAATTTGCACGCCTGCTTCACAGCAAGTACATCCATTCCATCTACCTGCCAATAAATTGCAATATATGAATTAAAGCTAGGGAAATTCTTCTAAGAGGACTAAGCACCAATTAGATTATTGCAAGAATATGCATGAAGAGACTTTCAGGAGCTACAAAAGTTATCGGTGTATACAATATAATGATATGTGCTCAATGGGAAAAGAGATGCGGGTTGATTCTGGGGTCGTAACAAGTGAGTGATTATGTTATTTTAGACATTATCTTCTTTATCTTTATGTGAATAAAGCTGCAATGCATATATACTTGCAAATGGTAATGAATTGAGGGAGATTTAGAATTGCAGAAACATCATCTCCCCCTTTCCGCTCGGACTTTCTCCCTCCTGCTAGTTGCCCACCATTATAATATTGACGTCCCCCCCTCATATTCATCTTAAATTCCTCCCTTTGGTTCTCCGAAATTATTGATACGGATTGAATTATTGACAGCAGTGAGCAAGAATAAGCAGCATCCGAAGTTAAAAAATTATCCAAAAACATGTCTGGAATCCATGGGATTCATGACGATTATAGCATCCAATCAAAGTAAATCGTTTAGGATTCCTCTGTTAAAAAATGTGCAGATCACTCTCGAGTTCCGTTTGTGATCCGAGAGAGGTTGTGAACAACATGTAAAATCTTAAAGCAAGCAGTTGCACCGAGTTTAAAATGCCTAAGACAAACAAGATATGGAACTGAAAAGAGAAAAGTAAAAAAAAATAAAACACGGACACTACAATGTGTGCACCTTTAGTCCAGGAACATAGTCCCCACGCTTGTAATAAGCTGGACTTTTGGATGCCCTCCATTCAGCAGTTCCCATCCCATCTGCAACACATTCATATAGAGAAACAAATTGAGACCAAGAAATTAAACTACAGAAAAAAAAAATTGTAAAAAGGTATATGAATGGGAAAGGAGGTTACAATGGTTGTTCTCGCAAACAAGGATGGCGGGTAAATCCCAGAGGGCGGCAATGTTGAGGGCTTCAAAAAGCTGTCCCTGATTAGCAGCGCCATCGCCGTAGAGAGCGAAGGTGACAGTTTCATCCTTCCGGTACTTCTGGGCAAAGGCAAGGCCAACGCCTAGGGGACCTGGGCGCCCACGATGCCGTGCCCCCCGTAGAACCCGTTCTCCTTCTTGTAGAAGTGCATGGATCCCCCCTGCCATTGGAGCATCCGGCGCGGCGGCCCATGAGCTCGGCGAATGACTCGACGAGGGAGCCGCCGCGGGCGAGGAAGATGCAGTGGTCCCGGTAGGCTGTGATGATGCAGTCTCGCCTGGTGATGGCCGACTCCATGCCGACGGCGACGGCCTCCTGGCCATCGTAGAGGTGGCAAAAGCCGCGGATGAGCTTGGCCTTGTAGAGGGAGTCCGCCGCGATCTCCATCCGGCGCATGAGGGACATGTCCTTGAAGAAGGAGAGGAGCTCGGCGGGGGAGGTCTCGACAAGGCGCGGGGGTGGCTCGACCTTGTGCCCCGTGAAGGGGACGGAGGTCTCGATGGTCAGGGTGGTCGACTGGTCGGAGGAGAAGGATCGGAGGAGGAGTCGGCCGGCCGGGTTGGTGGAGAGGCGGCGGAGAGCCATCATTTTGAAGGCGAAGAACGATCGGATCACGAAACAACAACCAAAACCAGAGATGCACGACAACGCTGGCAAATGGGCATTATATTTCTATTCAACCGGGCGCCTGCCGGCACGGGCGGGCGTATGTGGTCCAACGTCGGGCAACGTATTCTCTAACGTATTCTCTATGTTGTCCACTGAAGCTCGTCACACAAAAAGTTGATTATTTATTGTCTAAATTTTTTATCAACGTCACGAGGGTCGGACACGATTAAAATTTATTCAATATAAAAAATTATTTTTATTTTATTATCTAATTATTTTTTATTATAAATATTATTTTTTTCTCGTAAATAACTAATATCTTATTTATATAATTGTTATTATTTTTATTTTTTAAAGTTTCTCACGTGTTAATTAGCATAAAAATTAAAATTAATTTTTAAAAATATTTAAATAAAGAAATATTTTATTTCAATGGGAAATTTTAAAAATAGGGTTAATGTAAAATTTATGGTTAGATGTGTGTTAAAGAAGCCATTTATTGGAATTGAAAGTTTATCAGTATTTATCCTATAAAGGCTCAAGTAAAAGATTGTAAGGAGTAAATAAATTGATTATAAAATATTTATCAAATAAGCCAACACAAACTAAATTGGAGAGTTATTTAGATAAACTAAATATTCCTTTTATAAATAAAATAGATAAACAATTTGATATATTATCACGGTAGAGATTAAATATAGTAAAATATCTTTTTGGGAAAAATTGCTAACTATGTTTTAGTCATTTTTATTTCAATCGTTGCCTTTGATTCAACATTTAGTATTAGAGAATAAATAATTAGCTCAACTAAGAATAGTTTGAACCCAAAAATACTTTAAACTTTGATACATGCCCAAAATTGGTTAATTAGTGAATAGAAGAATAATTCATGTTTTATATTCATGCATTTTTTTATTTTTGATATATTTTTTAACATATGTTCTTCACTTGTTATTGTATTTGTTACTTGTAAAGAAACAATCAAGTTTATCATCAAATTTATTCTGAACAATGAATACGAAGAATGAAAATATATTAATGACTGTGTTAATGGAGATAGTATTCTAGCATCTTCATGTCTATAATAAGCATGTAAGAATGTTATATTTAGTTTTTACTCTTTTAATATTTGTAAAATACTTTTACAAGTAATTAACTCTTTTGTATATGTTTTCATGTAGGTGAGCTACATTAGACGAAAAATCAACTATTAGAATATTTTGTCTTATAATTATATGTAATATTAGAGAACATTTTGATGTCAAAGATTACTTTAAAGCCTCTATGCATTGATTATTTTTTGTTTGACTTAGGAATGTATAGGAGCTAAATTTTGAAAATTTATTAAACTATGGTATTAATTGAGAGCATTCTTGTAAAACCTGCGATTCAAATTAAGGTTTTACAGTCATTAGCCAGTCGGCTCGATCGTGGTTTGAATCAGTTCAGCTTTCAGAACACGTGCGCGGGGCCGAGAGCGACCATGTGTATGTGCTATGAGGGTTCATGTATACCTAAGTATTTGATGATAGTGTTAAATACACATCAGCAGACTGAGTTATCAGTAGATATGAGAGTATACAGTTGATGACTTTGTTTTTTTATTTTGTGACTATAGAATTGTTTTAGGCCAAATGACACATTAGGAAGCGTTAGATCGTATTCGGGTGGGTTGTTAGTTATAGAGCATGTCATCCGAATGTCGTGGTGTTTGTTTTATTATATGGGACTTTCCCAAATTTTTTGGATTTTTTTAAGATTTATTACGAGTTAGTTATTATTATTGACCCAAGCCAGAGTCGAGTCAAGTTTTATTTACGAGTTTGCCATCGATCACCCCGACACCATCTTCTCCCCCAAACTGCCCCCCACCCCCGACACTTCTCTTCTTCACCCCCAAAACCCTAGCTACAGCCCCAGTGTTCGTCGCCGCTACTGACGCCACCCCGCCGTCGCTGTGCCACCCCTAGCACCCATGGCCGCCGTCAAGCCTCCACGGTGCTAGATTGCAATGCCCTAGCGCCACTTGCTCGTAGTCGATCCCTCCACTGGCGACCGTCGTTGTCGCCATCCAGCGGTTGCCTCGACGTCTTCGACCCTCCTGTGACCTTCCCTAGCTAGAGTGGAGCTTAGCGCCACCCACATCGACCAGATCTCCACACCCCATCGACCGCCTCTGTTTTTGCCATTTTTCGGCGAGCCACCATAGATGCGTCAGGCTTGACGAGTTGGTGCCAACAATGCTCCCTAGCACCACTATCCCGTCGGTAGCTGCCGCAGGCAATTGTCACCAGAAAAATGCCAAAAAACCATTGAAACCTGCCGAAAAACCACTGAAACCCACTGGAAAATCGTATTCGTTGGATTTTGCTGGATCTTCCGCCAAGCTCATCCAGTTGGACCCAATCGAACTTCGGACGCCGTTGAAAGCCGAATTCTAGCTTCGAGACGCACAACAAAACCCTAGCCATCACCAATTGCCGACGACACAAGGTATAATTACCTCCGATTTAATTATTTAAAATTGATAATTATTAACACAAATGTTAAGATTGATTGTTTGATATAATGAATGCCTGATTTTGAATGAAGTGATGACTTGCATGATTTTTTTGATAGTGAATGGTTGTTAGTGATCTAATTAGGTAAATTAAATCCGAGCATGCTAATCAACTACAACGTAACTTAGAAAAATATAATAAAATTGGTATGAATAAGATGAGTTAGAATTATTTTTACACTGATGATTATTGACTGTGATTGATGATGATTGTGTTGTGAGTGTGGTGTTCATGTTGAGTTGATGTATCATTCAGCTAGCGAGCTTTAGCTTTTAGATTTGATGTGTAGGTAAGGAGTATGAGTTTGCCACCTAGGCACGTGGAAATGCTTGAAGCTTCTACCAGGTCTGTTAGGATACGTTTCTCAAGTTTTATTGCTCCATTCTATCGATAATTTGATTTCTAAATTGTTGGACGTGTCAGGTGGATGATTTATCAGACCCCACCTAACACGGGTCATCTAGTTGATTATTTTTTGGAATTAATAACCCTCGAGGATGAGATCCCTCGAGTTTGTTTTTGAAAATAAAATCCACCTCAAGTTGCCTTCAGGCCTATTATAATAAATTTAGGCCTAATCCTATAAATAATTTTTATTCGGTTTTCAGTGAGACAAGAGAAGGTGAATCGACTGGCACGTACCACGATCGGGTGCATGTTCCAGTCAAAGTGGGCTTTGGATTGGTGAGTGGACTGTTCCATTCCCAAAGGATCCTGATAACTCCACGTTTGAGTGCTTCACACTCAGAGGACGTGAAGGTTTACAGGTACTGTTTAGTATAGCGTGTGTCCAGACTTACTGTTCAAAGAGTACTGAAGGCACATACCTGAGAGTACTTGACCTATGTGCTCAAGGCCAGGAAAAATATGGAGGTTCAAAGAGAGCTTAAGATATAAGTTTCCCGAGAGTAGGATTAGAAACGTATTGCCGAGAGTGGCACAATACCAATTAGATCGGGATGCTGTTGAGTCAGCTCAATGGCTTCTCTGTAGTTGCCCTTATGAGAGTTCTAAGGAAGATATATGATTGTTTGCTTTCCATGAGAGTTAGCTCTCATGTCTCAATTTGATATTAGTTATTTTCAGACCAGTGACAATCATTGCCTACATTTTCTTATTATATATGCAGGTGAGGAATATGAATGGAACATGCCGGCCTGGATGACGGAGTAGCGATTGCATTGCACACACATACCTGGCGTCACATTGACTTTTGCGTATGATGTGATGTGGTTTGAATGAGGTTGTGGATATACATGTTTGTGTATATGTGAATGTGTTTGTGAGGCTTGTATGCCCTAATAAAAATGTTTGAACTTATTCTAAATGTTCTAGAAATGTTTTCGGAAATGTTCTAAATGTTCAAGAATGATTTGCTATGCCAAGATGAAAATGAACCAAATGTGATGAGCATGATTTGCAAGTGGGGTGAGACCCTGATTGCGACATGTATTGATGTTTTGAGTCTTATTGTGATGAAAATTATTATTTTTATATATACTATACTGTGCTTGTTTTAACAGGTTGGCCCCTTATTGCACTTTTAGGGGAGATTCTGCCCGTTTTATTATATAATTTTGCATGAATTTTTTTGCTATTTTAATATTTTTGGTGTGACCATCATCATGACATTCATGTGGCATCTTGATAGGATTTTGCATCTCATTCATACATTATTTGCGCATTAGCGGTGTACTCCATCTTGAGACATCGAGAGGGTTATATCGTAGTCATTTAGGTTTTAGGTCAACTAAATTAATCAGTTTACGAGTAGTTCGATCTATTGTAATAGCTTCGGTCTGGGTTGAGAGCGAACCGGATTTGGGTGTTACAATTTTACCTATATAATAAATGATTTGATATGATTTTTTGTGTGAATGTATTGTTCTAAATTCCTAAATATGAGAATGACTTTTATGTTTTTTCCATGTGAGTCATTTTGAGTTATTTTAGATATTAAATATCAATTTTATGTATAAACTTAATTAATTATAATATATATCATGATTTTAATTTTTCATATAACATAATATTAGTCTCTCAAATGTTGAAAACATTATATTCTTAATATAAAATATCGGACACTCGGTCGGTCGAACAAAAAAATGTCCATGTTTAGTTTTTTAATATACGATTGAATTCGATCGGACATGCTTCATACTTTAGTTGACTCAGTAATTCGGACACTTGCGCCCACCCCTACCTACCCCTCCTTGTCTTGCTAGCAATGTTTCTAAATAGACAGCTTTTTGATCCAATTAATATTTAGATACACCCTCTCTTGCATTACCTGGTGGCATTTTATATTAAGTGAGCCCAAGTGCCAACCGACTCCAGGTCACTCAATTGTTTTAATATATATATATCGGTATACACGGTACCAACTGATATCATCCCAACCCTAAACAACATTATCTTTCAACCACATTTTTTAGCTTGAATAGGTCAAAATAGGCAGAATTTTTTTCCAACCTTTTTATATTTTTGGTTTACATGGTCCATTGCATCAAATGCTTTTCAAAAATCCTTCATAAATAACTGTGTAGGAGGCCGTATACATAAGAGCATAGATAAGTATTAGGACCTTCCATTACATCTGAAGAGAGAATTGTACGGATTTTGCAATTACACTAAGAGATAATGCAAGAGAGAAGTACTATTTTGCTAATATTTTTAAAGGAGTTGCAAATAGATCTAAGTATAGATCCAGAAACTCCACAATAAGTTAACCTTTCGAACTGTTGTTGAAACTATAGGCATTCATGTTTGACATATGCATGCCCCGAATGAGAGATACACGCTTTCATATCTTCTTAACTCGAAATGAAATGGCTTATGGTAAAAAAGGTGTGTTTTTTTTTTGGGGGGATGGGAGAGATAATTGTTTCAGCAATCGAGTCATGACATATTTATAGTACAGCTTCTATTTGATTTATTAACGAATTATTCAAGATATATTTTTTTATTTGTGTGTGTGTGTGTGTATATATATATATATATATATATATATATATATATATTATAACAAATTTGATCGGGTGTGAACATTTTTTATTTGTAAATTTTGTGAACTTCAATTATAGTTGCCAATTTTTTGCCTAACAGTTCACATTAGATTGTTTTTGATGGAACTGCTCATAACTACAAGCTATAACTCTTCAATTTTTCAACGTTAAGTAAAAAACTAATGGTTGTGCTATAGGTTCACAATGTTCATATTAAAAAAAAGTTTACATTCTATCATTTTCATGTGCAAGCGCTTGTGTGTGTGTATATATATATATATATAGCACTTCCGTTCTCACTTTCTCGAAACTCGCCTAGATCCTAAGCTTACTTTCACAAAAATTACTTAATCAACAACTTATGAAAAGTATTCCAAATATTTTATTATTTGCTACAGTACTTAAGTCTAACCTATGTTTCAACAACTTATGTTTCACTATAATATATTTTTATTTATACAAGAACTTAAGTCTAACTTATGTTCCAACAACTTATGTACCATAATATATTTTTATTATATTTGCTACACTACCCCTTAATTTTTAATATATTTTTACTTCTTATAAACACATATTATAAAACTCAAATATATAATAGCATAAATTTAAGCACATATATGTAAAGGAATAGAGAACACGGATTATAAAGCTCAAATATATAAATAGCATAAATTTAAGCACAGATATGTACAGGAACAGAGAAACGTCCACAGTCGCAAGCAACCAGTGGGGATATCAGTTTATTGAAAGTAAATATCTGCAAGATAAATCGCTTATATATCAGAGTATGAGCATATTAAAAAAAAACAACAATATTGAAAAGCGTATCGTTGTTTTAAGTCAAACCTTTATTTAACTATACACGGGTAAACAAAATACTCTTATTGTACAAACACTCATACACTCTGAAGTACACTCTTCACAAGCAGTCACAAGCACACACACTCTTTTCACACATATACACAAACCCCGAGATCTATGGGTAGAGGAAGAGGAAGAGGAAGAGATCAGAAGTGGGAAAGGAAGGCAAAAGGAGAACTAGAGGTAAGTAGAAGAACTAGAATCTCAAAGAAAGAAAAGTAGATATTTGACAAAATATGGAAGATGGAGGAGAGATGGGTGGAAGAAGATAAGATCAGAGGAGAGAAACGAGTGGAAGAAGATAAGTTTCAGAAGAGATGAATGGAAGAAGATAAGTTTCAAAAGAGAGATGAATAGAAGAAGATAAGATCGGAGGAGAGATGAGTGGAAGAAGATAAGCTTTAGAAGAGAAGTCTCGGCCTCCCCCTTACTAGAACCCATAGCATCCTTATATAGAGAAAATAGATGACTAATACAACTGGTTACCTGATGACATGGCACTAGGTGAAGTGGCTCTGTCTGACTTGCAAGAGCTGACGTGGCACCATCTAACCTAGCAATGGCAAGTGCTGATGTGGCATCGCTTGCCTGGCAATAGAGACATTTATGTCTTTTTCTCAGTTGTAACGGAATTGGCAATAGAACCCTAGATCTTTTTGTTGTAACAATTGACATTCAAATGTAATATGTCCAGGTTGTCTGCAATAGCAACATTGTGTCAAGGGAGAATTGGGACAATCCATAGAACCATGATCCATCTGGCCACAACAAAAATAGTGATCCTCCTCATATAATGGTGGTGTCTCTACAGGCTATGCATACCCAGCAAGAATAGGGGATGAAAAGGGCTCTATCAGTGTTGGAAGGACTTCCTCTATATCTCTTTGACTCATATGCAATGGAGAGTCAATTTCAATTTTGATCACAGCTGGAGGATTCTTATCCCATCCATAAGCGAGCTTTAAGGCATCAAACTCCGTTTTATCTAGAAAATTTTATATTACCTGCAAATATTGCAAATAAAGGTTAGGAGGCATTGCTAGTGGGCGTATTGCTAACATTTTACCTGACTTCATGGGAGCTATATAATTTCTGGAGGCCAAAGTGACTAACTCAGAAAAGAAAGTTGTTTGGGTATTCTTGGGTGGAAGAAAATCCAAAGAAATAGGAAATCGAAACCTATCCCACCATCTAATAAATATTTTGTGGACCAGAGCTGGAATAATAGGAGTATTATGATGATCATGAAATTGACAACCATAGCTCCACGATAAAATCTAGGGGATCTGAAAATATATAATAAACTGGTGAAACAATTCCCCATACTTTTATCGACTCTTTCTGAAAAATTTCATATTTTTATTGATATAGGGAGGAAGGAAATGAATCTCTAAACTGAACTCGAAATCCATTTGATAAACCAGGAAGGGATTTTTGATACCTTGGGTAGATCAATTTCTCAAGGAAACCAAGAGTGTTGTCCAACATTGTTTTGATAGAGAAGCACTCTATTCCAAGCATCTAGGCAATCCTAACAATTATATTCATATGGTATTCTTGGTGGTAAATGTATCTTAGATAATCTCCTAACTGCGTTAGATTTCCATACATACTAAAAACCTTATAATTATCATATCTTATTATAAGCC
>JAURVB010012062.1:0-32271 GCA_033002965.1 Piper betle | reverse complement strand
GGTGCTTTGCGTGAAGACTGGAACTCCATTGCTGAAGTCGGCCAGAATCGAGGTAGGCGTCGTGGTGAGGGTTGCTATGTGCGAGTGATCCTTGTAATTGAGTCCCGTGTGAGGTTAGGTAGCATTGGGGCGAGGCGTGTGGGGGCTGTCCACAACGCCGAGCAAGTACTTGAGGTTAGGTAGAGTACTTGTAATCCTTGTATTGATTTGATAATATAAGGTTGGGATTTGTCCCGTATCTGTGGTCTTGCTTGTTGGTCGTCGTTTGTAGGCGGGGAGTTTTTGTACCAGGTCCGAGGTCTGAACTTACAAGGCCAGCGTTGCGGTAACGTTGTGGCTGAGACGAGCAAGGGGCAGACGGCACGCCTGAATACAGGTAAGGGTATTTGGGGATCGGGCAGTTGCTGCGGTGGCAATTGTTTGGCTCTCGAAACAGCGACCGAGAGTGCTGTATCGGGGTGTTTGCGGTGAACATAGGTGATCGAGCGAGAGGCTGGGTGTAGCGATATCGAGGAAGTGTTTTGCTGGTAGGGTGTGCTGGTAAACCTCGGTGTGTTGAAGTTACCGAACATAGTGATAGTGTTTGGGACGTGGGCTTCCGGTAGTGGGACTACATTACGTAACAAGGTTGAAGGGCTGGTATTTCTGGGAGGAATATGCCGCACAGGGGGTGTTCTAGGGCAAAAAATTTAGTCCTAGGAATGCGACTGTGACAAAGGGTATCAGAGCCTGGTTACGTGCAAGGAAGGAACAGCTTACATTTAGCAAAGGCTTTGTTGTGACAATCACATGGATACACGATCAACTGATGCGCTCAGGGAGCGTGTTGCATGGCTGGAGGTGTTGGTTGGAGGGCCGGCCAATGGTGATGATAATGCTCACACGGTGTTTGATCGGTTGCAAACCCTAACTGAGGAGATGGAGAGGGTTGCTGATCAGCCAGAATCCAGCAGTGTGCGAGGTGATGAAAGGGCTGAGATGTTGGAGAATCTCAGGGCTGGTTTGGAGGAGGTACGGTCAGAGGTGGCTCTTTTGAGGTGTGCAGTACTCAATCAGCCTCCTCAGCACTTTGGTGCGAATCAGGTAGCCAAACTTCCAGGAAGGCTTAAAGTGCCGGAGCCAACGAAGTTTGGAGGAATCAGGTCCTCAAAAGATCTGGAAAACTTCATCTGGGAGATGCAGGAATATTTTTGAGCTGCTAAAATCCTTGCTCATAGGCAAGTCTTGATGGCCAGTATGTTTATGACTGGTGACACCAAGCTATGGTGGAGAACACGCACCGAGGACGATGAGAAAGTGGGACGTCCTAAGATAGAGACTTGGGAGCTTATGAGACATGAACTCAGGGATAAATTTTTGCCAACTAATACCGCTTGGATGGCAAGGGATGCTTTGAAGAAGCTTAGGCAGACTGGGATGGTGAGAGACTACATCAAACAATTCAGATAATGTCTTTTGGATATACAAGACATGTCAGAAAGTGATAAACTCTTCAACTTTGTGTCTGGATTGCAACCTTGGGCGCAGTTGGAATTGAAGAGGCAGAAGGTGCTGGATTTGCAAACCGCATTGAGTGCAGCCGATGCCTTAGTAGATTTGAAGATTGCGGCTGGTCTGGGGGATCGAGTTCCCAAGGAGGGCAATAGGAAAGGTGAGAGTTTCTCTAAGAGCCGAGTAGGTCAGTTCCCAGGGGGATGATGTGAGGCCGAAGCGAGAATGTTTCCTTTGTTCAGGACCTCATTTGGCAAGGGAGTGCCCTAATAATCCGAAAGGGAAGGTGAGTGCTATGCAGGCTGAAGAGAATGCTGATTCAGGTGAGCCAGTTCATATGTCTACATTGCAAATCATAGGAGCTTTGAGGGTTGAACGACCTAAACAGGGAGGTTTAGGGTTGATGTATGTTCCAGTGACTTTGAATGGAAGAAGGGTTTCAGTGTTGGTTGACACAGGGGCAACTTATAGCTTCGTTTCAACTGAAGGTGTCAGATCGCTTGGGGCTGAAATCTAGGGTAATACCAGCAAGGTTAAGGTTGTGAATTCGCCGATGAAACAAGTTCAAGGTGTGGCTTGGGGAGTCCAGATTTGCTTGGGGGAATTCAGTGGCCGAGCTGATTTTATGATTATGGAAATTGACGACTTTGAGGTAATACTTGGTAACAATTTCCTGGTGTCAGCTTGTGTAGGAGTGCTACCACACTTAGGAGGAGTGATAATGATGTCCGGTGGCACTGGGTGCTTCATGAAGGGACAAAGCAGACCTACCGGGGTAGAAGGTCCAACTGCTGGCGAGGTGCAGTTTGCAGCATTGCAGGTGTTGGAGGTCAGCAAGGGGTGGAATTCTACTCATCTTGCAGGATTGGTGTGCGGGAAGAGTGAGCATTCCGGTAACCTATGTGTCCAGTTGGGAAGGGTTCCAGGTATGAGGCCAGAAACCCTAGCTGGAGTGAGTTCTTCCATGCAGCTAGGAGGGAGCTGTGATGACTTGGTGGAGATTGCCAAGGCCCCAATTCAGGTATTTGGGATACCTAGACAATGTGAGGAGTCTGTTGGGCTAAGAGTTGGTGAGTTGCGTAGGAGAAAGTCTAAGGTTTGGCAAGAGGTGGATTTGCAGGAGTTTAGCACCGTGATCCAAGTAGAAGATTTCTTGGAGGTTGCCAACTACTTCAGGGATTACTTCGGGGATTGCAAGAGTGAGTTGCTACAGAGGGGCGTGAGTGAGCTCTACACTCTAGTCCGAGGGGTAAGACAACAGTCCATGCAGGGGATATGGGATCTTCGGGGCAGAAGATCGGAGACTCACTACCATCAGTTGAAGAAAATGACTGGTGATGAGGCGCACAAAGATTCATTGCATCAAGCGTACCACTTGACGGGAATGAGGCGTCGACAGGAGATCAGCTTTTTCCTCGTGTGGGGGGTTATGTTCACTATGGAGATTGTAGTGACCAGGATCTTGAAGTTAGTAGTCTTCATGATGTGTCCACCATCATGGTCGACCGGGGCTACCAAAGATCTAATTCTTCAATGGAGGGTCAGACACTTCAGGAGACGGGCTAATGGAGGTGTTGAACCCAGAGTTAGGGTCTCACTTAACGTGTTTGGCTTGCAACGAGGCAATCCAAAGTTCTCTATCCCCACTGATCTAGAGAGACAGCCACTAGATGAGGTAAGTTCATGTTGGGATGATTACCAGCAATGCTTTACATGGAGGAAGAGAAAAAGGGTCGAAGTAATGGAAATTCTAGCTACATTACAGAGTCTTGAAAATGCTTGGAGTCTGCAATTCTTGGAACCACGAAGAATTTGGCCGAGTTTGTCGATGGGTATTCAAAACTTGGAGGCTGGAGCATTTTGCCGATTGGAGTGTGTAGGAGTACATGCGAGGTCTGAGGCATGCAAGACCGGGGACAATGTGATGGGGGAGCTAGAGCCACGAGGCATGGAGTCCTTGGTACATAGAGCAGGGACGTTGCAGATTTGTCATGAGGGCATACCATGGTTGAAGATGGAGTTCGACTTGTTGTTGATGAAGGGGGCAGGCCTTCCTTTCAATGAGGACATCGGCTCTCATTGGTGGGGGAGGATGTCACGGCCTTGATTTGTGGGCATGGCCGGGTGCTAGGATTTCGGTGGTTGGTCCTAGTATCCCAGCGTCCATGAGGGGTAGCGGGGCCATCCGAGTGGTGGAGACAACCTACCGAGGCTAATCCGTGTTATGGTTGCAGGTGACGGACTTGGTGCACTGATGCTGTCATGATGACCAAGGGCTGTTGGGAGCAGAGGGCCAGGAGACAGTGACCGAGAAACCTCAAGTAGTGCTAGGCGGGTTGTACTGCGGATGCGGGTGTGTGCAAGCGGGTGAGCGAGCGGCATGATCGGTATCCAGGTCGATAGCGGGTGCGTGATCAGTAGCGGTGCATGGGTGTGCGCGCTAGCGCGTGTTGACCCAAATATCGACATGGCCAGGAGTTGGCTTGCAGCACCAGGGTCCAGCAGTAGCGGTCCCCAGCATGTGCAGCGGTGTGTGTGGGAGTTGCTCTGAGGTTCATGGTCTGGACATGGTCTAGCCAGGGGTGAGCCATTGTCCAGTGGTGCAGCCAAAAGTCTGGTACGAGTTTGTTGCTGGGAAGATATGGTATCTTGGGAGGATTACGTATCTTATCAACATGGTCGAGCCAGGGTTTGCAACTGAATTCTGGATAGATTAGAGAAGCGTGGGACGTGTCAATTTGTTCCAGAGAATATCTTCTGCGAGAGAGGATATGCACGGAGGTTCTACATAAGGAGAACGGCCAGAAAAAGGAAGGGGAGAGTCTAGCAGCGTGAGATCTCATTGAGCAGAGGCCATTGAGGGGTTGCTGAAGGATTGGTGCAGAGATAGTCGCCAATTGCATGACGACGTGAGACTACCGAGAGAGAAGGAGACTAGTGGAGTTGCTGCAGCCGGTGCTTTGCTGTGAAGACTGGAACTCCATTGCTGAAGTCGGCCGGAATCGAGGTAGGCATTGGGGTGAGGGTTGCTGTGCGCGAGTGATCCTGTAATTGAGTCCCGTGTGAGGTTAGGTAGCATTGGGGCGAGGCGTGTGGGGGCTGTCCACAACGCCGAGCAAGTGCTTGAGGTTAGGTAGAGTACTTGTAATCCTTGTATTGATTTGATAATATAAAGTTGGGATTTGTCCTGTATCTGTGGTCTTGCTTGTTGGTCGTCGTTTGTAGGCAGGGAGTTTTTGTACCAGGTCCGAAGTCTGAACTTACAAGGCCAGCGTTGCAGGTAACGTTGTTGCTGAGACGAGCAAGGGGCAGACGGCATGCCTAAATACAGGTAAGGGTATTTGGGGATCGGGCAGTTGTTATGGTGGCAATTATTTGGCTCTCGAAATAGTGACCGAGAGTGCTGTATCAGGGTGTTTGCGATGAACACGGGTGATCGAGCGAGAGGCTAGGTGTAGCGATATCGGGGAAGTGTTTTGCTGGTAGGGTGTGCTGGTAAACCTTGGTGTGTTGAAGTTACCGAACATAGCGATAGTGTTTGGGACGTGGGCTTCCGGTAGTGAGACTACATTGCGTAACGTGGTTGAAGGGCTGGTAATTCTGGGAAGAATACGCTGCACAAGGGTGTATTCTAGGGCGAAAAATTTAGTCCAAGGAATGCGACTGTGACACATGCCACCTAGCTTGGTTTCATATTTATTTGTTTTGAACAACCCAAAGTGGTCTGGTTCGGTTTATTATCATTCAATAAATATTTGAAGGCCTTGTCGACGTCAGATTGACATAAAATTCAGTTCCCCACTATTTTTGGATCCTCTGGATGCATTGGTAGGGCCATTTTAAAGATTTTAAGACTATTATGGGATGAACCAAGGCATTAAAGTCAAAGCTATTAAAGGCAATTTACTTAAAAAGGCGATAAAATTTATTATTTTGTATAAGTTATAAAATTAAAGGAGAAATAGTTAAATTTGTGGTTATCAAGTATCAGTGGATTGACACATGGACTTGAGTTGAACCCTAAAAAATAACATAAAATTTTTTGGATGTTTATTCTTCATTTGAGACATTTATTTATTTTACTCGTATATTTTTTATGCGGCGAGGACGTTTTTGGTCCCATTGAATATACTTATTGACATGAAATGGAGTGTGATTGCGGGATTAGGAAATCCCACACCCAAACAATGTATCTACACTTTAGTCAATCACATTATTTAAAATAATAATTATCTTTTAATCTATATAAAATAAATGAACATTATTCCTACCTTAAAAAATATTATTAGACAATAAGTAATCATTTTAATTTTTATTTCAAAAAGTTATGAAAACATCCACAGGCACTTGCGGACGTATGCGGATCACAACTGTGCGAATAGCCTAAATTTATATAGGACAGATAAGTGGACTAGGATGCGGACGCCCATAATTTTTGGCCACCCCTAATTTCACTAAGTAGGGTGGGACATGGGACAAATTATTGATTTGATTGTCACTATCGTCTTTTGTGTCCTTAATATTTATAATAATAGAGTCCACATTTACTGATCGATTGACAACTCTTCGGTCCCAGCATGCGTCTCCAAGATATATAACCAAACCAGCTCAGTTGAACAAATGTTTTTTACCTATAAAATAAATAGATGGTTGAAGGTTACAAATAATTTTTTCAACAATTGACCTGGAAAGTGATGCTCGGTTAACCAACAAATTCTAACTCTCTGTGATAATTTTGAACTCAATTTGTTATACACAAATACAAACTTTTAATATAAATATACATACATAATTTCCAACAATGTATTTATTTAAAACATTTTACAAAATAAAATAAAAGATTAATTCAAAAATTAGATTGCATTAATTTTGAAAACCCTATGTGCATGACTATATTGACGTTCGTATTATTCCCAAAATTCAAAATACACTCACAATCTTAACTCAAAATTATGCTTAAATACTCGTAACTCCCAAAGATTTATCCGTTTATTAAAATTAACAATTTGAAAATATGGACAATAGTGAACATTTTTGGCCTCGAGATCTAAGGATGTAATATTTTATAACAAGATTGATGATCGGTAATACACACTTCCTATGTACATAAATCACCCCTTCGGCATAGGGAGAAGGGAACCCCCTCCCACATTACCAACACTGCCTGCGACAAGAAGAAACCTATTTAATTTGTTAAAAACTAAAAATCAAATGTTTTGTTTTAGCTCTAAATTATTTTAATTTGATTTTTGGTAAGGCTGTTGACAAAATAAAATGTATATTAATATTTTGATTCGAAACCAACCCAAACTGAATTAATTGAAATGACTTAACTTTTAAAAATATTATAAAATTTATATTTTATGTTAATTATTATGAAATTATGATATTTATGATGAATTTTACTTGTTCAATATGATAAGGATTACTTATTAAATAATTATGTTTATTAAAATAATGATAAAATTTGATCAAATAATTAAATAAACATATTTTTATAATAATTTAGTTATCCGGTTACCCAACCAAATTAACCAAAATATTTCAACTCGATTTTGGTTACGAAATCCGACTCCTGAATTATTAAATCAAAATCAAATCAAACCGACGGAACACTCAACCCTAAACCTTTTCAAGCAAAAGAGAACTAAAAAACCAATAAATAAAATAAAATAATAATTTATATGTAAAATTTTAAATTTTGATTGGGGCACACAAAAAATATATTAAAAATTTTCTTTTATTTGAGTTTGAGTAGGGGGGTGAGGTAATCCTAACCGCTGCGTCTGAGTTTGAAGTTTGAACACGACGAGTTAAAGAGGGCCCCACCGCCACTCTTTCGTCTACCGCCGAGTGCTTCGTGTCCGCCAACTCCTCCACCGCCGACTCCATCTGGTACTCTTCCGAAGGTTGCCACCTGAGTATATCTCCGACCTCTCCTCTTCTCTTCCAGTATAATCAATTGCTTGAAATGATTCTTTCTCGCTCTCATATCTTTTCCATTTTTTGATTCCCTTGCTCAATTTGCAGTACAATTTACTCTCTTCTTTTTCTTGTAGTTTTGGTTAGGGTTTCGGTGATCAAATGTAATTTTTATCTTTAATTGACGCTTGGTAATGGAAATCAAAATCACTCTTTTCTTGTGTTTTTTTAATCAAAGATATAGCTGTCAATCATGGGTTTTTACTATGCTGACTGTAACTATTTATAGGTCTTTTTTTTTTGTATAAAAGAACAATGTTATAGAGGGTGGTCTAATTTTTCATGAATATGGTTGTTAAGAAAATGATTTGTTGCTGACCGTTCTGAGAAGGCAGAATTGTGTCGGGATCTAGATATGGACTTGTTACATTTGTAGAACTAGGTTTGATTGCAATTTGGATGGCGTCTTGTTCAACTAGTCGTCTTTAGATACCCTGTCATTGTGGTGGGGTTACTAGAACTGGTGGTCTAGGTCGTGTGTAGAGGAAAAGCTATAGCTCATCGTAATGGTGTCATTTGATGGTTAACAGGAGCGGTGGATAAATTTTAGGCAAAAGCGTGTCATGCATGGATGCTGTTAGAAACAGAAACGATGCAGTAGGTTACTTAGTGCTGATTGTGTGCGTGTGTGAAAACTGAAATTGCATGCAGCACACTCATCACAATTGTTTTAAATGCAATATTGTCATGGTACTTTTAGTTCTCAGCTTTTAGCACACTTAATTGAATGGATTGAAGTTGTGCATTTTGATTAGAGTTTCTCTAGTATAAAAATGTGGTTGGATTTTTTTTTTGGTTACCAATAAATGACTTCATTTTCTTGTATCCATGTTGCCAATCCACAAGCTAATTAATTGTTTCTTGGAAAGAAGTTTCTGCTTTTCTTGTTTCATCCTTGCTTTCATTGAGTAATACCTGGGGGTCTTCTTTTCCTTTATTTATCCTGATCAGGTGCAGAGAGAAAGAAATCTTGGGGATATAAACCATACTGTGCTATCATGGGAGACACCGGCTATACCATAGAAGTGACTAATCTATCTCCTAATGCAACAGAAAAGGATGTTTATGATTTCTTCAAGTACTCTGGAACAGTTGAACATGTTGAGATTGCAAGGTAGTTATAATCTTCTTAACAGCTGTTAGTCATGTAGCTTCACGTCTAAACCCCTTGAACTGTAATTAAGGAAACAAAATTTTATAACAAACGGTCTAATAGTTGTGAAGTGAGCTTAAGGGGTAGTTTTTATTCTCTTTATAGGTTGTTAGTATTTAAGGTTTCTGTGATAAAGATTTAACCGGTCTATTGTGATATGGACTGGAGTGAATCATTAACTAGTATTCAGGTACTGATCCTTGAGAGTTGATTTTTTAGGAATTATTTCATTTGATACTTGTGGTGATCTGAAGTTAGATGGATAAAGGCGGCTAACTGGTATACCAGATTAGATGAGATTATATGTAGTACATGTGATATTAATTTATTGAATTAATCCTACTTCACTTCGACTTTGTGGAAAGCATCACTCCAAGTCTTGCGTACTTCCATGATTGTGATTAAGGAAAATGTTTCAGTTCTGAAAATTAATCTATGACAATTGAGTGGAGTGGCATCAGGCATATCTTTTTTCTCAATGATTATGATGTTTAGTGATCTATCTGTAAGACATCATCATTGCCAATAATTTTCTTTTTTAACCATTTTTCAACACTTTCCTGTGTTAAGGAAGATTTTTTCCACAGATTTTAGATGATAAAAATTTGTAATATTATTTTGTATTTAATAAAAGTTTTGTTTTGTGCGTACCTCTAATTTAGAAGTTTATGAAGCTCCTGGCTAGGGTTCAAGTGTAGATGCCTTGATGTCATGCCATCAAAAATATCAAAATTAGTTGCTATGTACAATGTATAATTGCTGTGTGTTGCTTCATAAAGCAATGAGCACAATTATTCAGTGATCTCCAATGGCAATTGACAAATTTGCCCCATTTTCTGGAGGATCAGAATAGGAAATTGCATAAAGTCATTTATCCTAGTTATGATTTTTTTTAGCTGTTAAATTGCTTAGCTGCTGGTGGAAACTGGAAATACAATATGGATGAGGCTTGAGTAACATCCGGGAATATATTTCTGTTAGATTTTAGTGTATACTTTACACTCATCAGAAACAAAGTATATGGTCCCCTATGCAAGTAGTTTATGATCCATCCTCAAAAGATCCGTACAGTCATGTGACCATTCTGATTTTTTTAAAAAAAAACATTAACACAGTACGTGTAAGACCAGATTTTTTTTCCTTTTTGTAGAAAATTATGGATAATCTCACCATTCTTTTTTTTCTAAAAAAAAAAATTAACTGGCTAACGCAATAGCACGTTCTTCTTAAGCAGATCTAGTGGTGGATATGCTTGTACTGCATATGTGACATTTAAAGAACCTCAGGCCTTAGAAACTGCCGTACTTCTGAGTGTAAGTCTTGGTTGCAATTATGTTTGGTCTCTTTTGTTTGCCCCGTAATTAGGAATAGAGACATTTGTTGATCTCAAATTATCATGGTCCTTGATCTCTCCGTTTTTCTGCTCATATAATTTTTTTACTAAACTGTTCCCTGATTTTATGTGGTTTGGAGAAATTTTAGTATGAGGAATGAAAGTGGATTTTGCCTGTTTGTTTTTCTAGGGAGCTACAATTGTTGATCAGCCTGTGTGGATTGTTAAATGGGGGCATCATGAAGATGTTTTTGATTTTTGGGACAGACCGTCGTGGAGGGTTGAAGAGGATACAGAGCCGATAGTAACATGCTTCACTCTACCTTCCATTTCGGAGACATTTCTCATATAACATGCATCATGGCCAATTGAAACAATAATTTGGTGTTATGTAATGTGGTGTTTGGCTATTATCACTTCCATTCTCTCTGATGCTTTTATCCTAACAGCCTAGGTCCAACTTCGTCTCAACCCCAGGAGAAGCAGTTACAGTGGCACAGGATGTAGTCAAAACCATGTTGGCGATGGGATATACTCTAAGCAAGGACGCATTAAGCAAGGCAAAAGCATTCGATGAATCTCATCAAGTGTCTGCAACTGCAGCAGCCAAAGTTGCTGAAATAAGCCAGAGGATTGGACTTACGGATAAAGTCATTGCTGGAGTGGAGACCGTGAAGACAGTAGATGAGCGTTACCATGTTTCTGAGACAGCTATAAATGCTGCATCTGCTACTAGCAGGACTGCTGCCGCCGCGGCCAATTCTGTACTCAACAGCAGTTATTTTTCTGCGGGAGCTATGTGGGTTTCTGGTGCTCTAAGTAAAGCTGCTGAGGTTGCTGCCGATTTGGGTAACCGTAATAATCCAAAATAAAAATTTTGTGCACTCGACTGATAGATCATTTTACACGTCTTATGTCACATATACATGGTGGTTATATAAATATCATGTTTGTTATTTACATGCCATAATTTATATTGTTCTATGTAATGTAATTTGGACATAGTTACCTTGTGCTTTGGAGAGGAATTACCATGTTATAAATTGAAGCTAACATGATGCATGACGAAGTGGCTATCAAGAGTAGTCTCACGGAGTTTGTCATTTAAATGTCATACCTGCTGTTTGGCTTTGATCTACTTATTCAATTTGCTGAATAGCTTGTGATTTACTGAGGATTGTATGCATATTAATTGTCATTGACTGATTTTGATTCGGTTAATAGTGTGATTATTTGTATATTATTGTGTATTATTTATAAAATTAACTGTAAATGTGGTTGTCATCAAATTCGTACTGGCAAGGAGATGAATGGAGAATTGCCTTCAAGAACGCAACGATGGTTTCAACGGATGGCTAGTCACACACTTTGGCTTGTCAAACGCCGCTAACACATTCATGAGATTCATGCGCCAAATTCTGCAACCACTGATGGGAAAATTATTGGCTAAGTATTTTGACAACAATCTAATTTGAATCAAATTGTGGGAGCAACACTTTAGGTCATTTAAGCAAGCTCAAACTACCTTTGCGAATAAAAAGATATATGCACTAACTACGAACATTGTGGGCATTTTAAAGCCGTCATTCTAATATATCTTTCACCTTTTTAGTGTTAGTAGACACACCTTAAGGTGAAACTAAAAACCAAAACTTTTAACCAAATATTGCCACTGTCCTCAAATTATTTTATTATTTTATAATATTATCTTTTATTTTCTAATCACAAAAGTAAGGTATTAGTTTTATATTTACAAAAGTAACTCAAATTATAATTTTACCTTTGTATTATTTCAAATAGAAGTAAAAAATCTAAATAATTATCTAAAATCAAACTCTATTTTGAGTTGGACAATTCTTAAGTAAATAGAAATTCTAAATTTAAAATTTTATAAATATCAAATAATTAATAAATTATAATATATAAAGATTTTATAAAATAATATAATAGACATACCTATTAAAGATAAATAGTACTAAAACACAAATCAAGTATTACAAATAAATATTATGAATAAAACATTTTAATTGAAGTATTGTATGTTCCAAGTAAATTTAAGTTTATGTGAAAGTCTAAACCACATGATAATAATTAAATTCAAAAATAATAAACAACCAAAACCATAATTATCCATCCTTTTTTGAAAATCAAGGGGATAAGAACACAACATAATTTTGGCTCTTACGAATAAAGCCTAGGGCTTTAATTCAACTTTCATGATACTTGCTTGGAAAAAACCTTCATGATACCAAATTGATGCAGGAGATGCGGCTACCAATAGAAAAATTAAGATATTGAGATGACCTCTGACTAAAACACAAATAATAGAACTAAAGAAATTAAGAGACTATTTGTGGTGAAGATAGGCTAGGAAATATTTGGCTTAATTAACTTAGGAATCTTAAAAAATATATAATTGCTTAGAAATCTAACAAAGAATATAAAAAAGTAGCCCACTTACCTGATCTGATCCTTGTGAAAGGCCATCTTCTTCAACCTCTAGCCCCAATCGACGATGGTGGAAGACCCAGCAATGGAGGAAACAGGCAACTTACGTCTTCTCGACGAATCAGCAGCAACGACGACCACTTGCGGCTGTCGACAGACAATCTCTGGTGATGGGTGCGAAATCTTGTTCCCGGAAGAAAGAATTCGGCACCATGGTTTTGGGCAAGCAAAGCTTCAAACTTACATTCCATGATTGGTCATTGTATTTATGGACTCATTATGGTTTAAACTAGGTATCTAAGAAACTAAAACAAGCCGACTAATGAACTCCTAAATTTGGCAAATTCCTAATACTTGCCAATACCAAGTAAATAAAACCTTTGCATTGACTAATTTCTTTTATTGTTTATTAGAATCGCCAATGTTTCCCTCTATTCTAGAAATGACCCAGAAGCTAGAAGTCAATAAGATTCAAGTTTATCTTGCCTTCTATACCCATTATTTTCTGAACTAAAAACTAATCTTCAAAGGTAATCTTTTGTTTGCTACATATTGATAGAGCAGTCTAGTTTCATAATGCCTGGATTTACTACAACATGGTTGATCCAATCTTCATCCCTTTCAATGGTACATAGCAAAACATTACACAAATTCCACACCCCTCCCTCCACACAGCTAACAAAATCACATACCAAAACCCAAAAACAAACAAAGAAGAAGAAGCCACGAACTGCACTTGATCCAATAGCGTCCTAAACACAACAAACACAGCACCTAATCAACCCAGTCTCATAGTCTCAAACCGCATTCAAATTTGCATCGTGTTTGGGAGGTGCCATTGATGCCATGTCAATCGGATTTTCAGATTTAAACTGCTCTATTTTCATACATTCTTCGATATCCGAAAACCTTTCTAATGATTTTCGGAAATCGGAAATAATGCCGTCGAACTCAGAGAGTAAGGAGTCGTCCCCTTGCTCTACCAGGTTCCATATTGGCTGTTCAGGGAACAGCGCACTCTCCATCTCAATCTCTGCATCTTCCCATATCTTCTCTTCAACCATCGTCGCCTTCTCCGGCAAGGCCGTCTCGTTTTCAGGCGACGGGGCTTCGAGAGACGCGAGCTTCCCGGCGAGTGACGCAAGCTCCCGACGGCTGGTTGGCTCTTGTATTCCGGCGATGCCGCTCGTACCATCAACCTCTCCATCGCCCATGAGCCGGGCGACGTCCCACGGCCGGAGCTGGTGTCGTCGGAGGACGACGATGAGGAGGAGGAGTCCTCCAGACTCTCCATGAGCTCCCATGCATTGACGATCTCCGGCGCCACCATCTCCTCCGCCGCCGGTGGAGTGAGGACGGCGGCCGACTCGGTCGGTGACCGGGGCACTCCGGCGAGCTTGCGTCCCACCATGGCTGACCAGGTATTGGCGGGAAAGACCTCCAAGGACAGGTCTGATCGCCGTCGGTTCTCCGGCGTCCCCCGCCGGAGCTGCTCTCCTCCTCCATGGCTTGGTCCGTACTCGGCTCTTTAAGGTGAAGGTGGCCATGTTCGACCACGAGGGAGGGGATGACGGTGGAGGCACCGCAGGTCTTCCTCCTCGTTGCCACCCTCCCCGGCGCCGACCTGCTCCGGTGGAGCGACGGCAGCTCCGACCGCCGGGGTACTATCCTAGCCCGCTTGGAGCTTCAACAACCCATTACAGAAAAAAAACAAATTGCAAAATTTCCATCGAATTTCTTCCCCAAATTCAAAAGTGGCGTTCAATTTGAAAACCAAGCATCAACAAGTGTTCCATAGATCAAACACAATGTATGTTAGAAACAAAAATCGACGAAAAACAATTTTGAACATAGATTATACGAGGAATATGGGTGATTTGAGCTAAGTGATCATCAAAGTTGTTCTCGGAGGAAGCTTGCTGTTGTGGAGGGATGACGGGACAAGGCGGCAGTGGTGGGGGAGATTGTGTCGCCATCCCCACCGGCGGAAGAGAGGAGGGTGGCGATTGGCGGAAATCGGACGCAGGTGATTAAACAAAGTAGAAGGAATGGATACGGATGGAGAGTGAAGTAAGAAGATTTTACGTATGGGATGGTAAGGATTTTGCGGGAAATTGGTGGTCGATTATTTACGCGCCTTCTTCAATGTTTATATAGTACGGGGCAAACCGTTTATCAATTAGTGCAAATTCAAACAAAAACTCAATTACCCAAACATTGCATTTCTTTCACACAGTTTTTTTCCCCAACACCACAATTTTGATAATAAGATACCTTTTCCCCTGAAAAGGTGACAAGAAGAATTTATCTAGGGGAAAAATTGTTGTAGCAAGTAACCTATGGGTTGTCTTCTTATTTGTTCAAATTATTACATTTAGTGAAGTTAAGACACAAACGGAACAAGTAGTTAAGCTCCACTAATTGTGTTAGTTTTTAGACTAATAAGAAGGTTTTTGCCTAATTCCTATCGGAGGTATACTTCTAACATCAATGAAAAAAGCATATTGTATTACCCCATTTCTCGGTCCGACGACGAATTGAAATGCGATGTTATAATTCGAAAAACTATTCGTTAAACTATTATCGTACAAATTTTACATAAGCAGATCTCAACCCTCAAAATGGCTTAAGACATACAATCTTATCAGGTTTCATACAATACATGTTGATTATACTACATTGAAAAAGTTTTAAATTTAAGGGAGCTCCTAACATAAGCACTTCAAGTTACAGGAAAGAAAATACCTCCCTAACAATTAAAAGGGCGACTTTACAATGCCAAGATTACTCTGAACTACAGAAAAGGTACACCCTTGCCCCAATTAAGAGGTTGAGCTTTTTGGAATGCATGATCCAGTTTTTAAACTTAAATTCTAATGGTTGGATTATGTAACTTAATTACTTGATGCTTATAATCTTGCACTAACGTAATATTGGATCGTGGTTACCTGTTCCACATACTCCGGAAAAGTAAATTAAAAACATAGATACACTAATACGTATCAGGGCATCATTCCCGGACACGTGGGTTCTTAGTAATGCTCCCCGTTATAATTTTGGAAGCTCACTTTGAAGGTCAAACTCGTCTATTAATCTCTATTAAAAAGAATTTCATAAGAGAAGTTTAGTTCATTTTGAAGGGCGTTAGCAACTAGAAAGCATTTTTTCTGCAAGAGTCAATTCATCTCGAGTGGAGGCTTTCAAATGCATCCAAGCAATAGATATCCAACTGCCTTAAGGTCAAAGGAGAACAATTTCTCTTTTCCCTGTAACCTTAAAAGCAGAGCAGTTTGGTTATATGTACCGTCTGTAGGCAAAAGTAGGCTTATGCACTCTGCAAACAACCGTTAGAGTGCCTCAAAGTTAATACCCTACACAATGATAAGTAATACAATAATACTAACACACGAATCACACAAAACACATCCTCATATGACATAACAAGGTTTAGGGCACCAGCCCAAATCACAATACAACATGAAGTCCCATAGTTCTTGATAACACATAAATCTCACATACATAACAACTTTTTCCCAAAATGCATAAGTTAGAAACACTATAATTCATATACACAGTACCATTCCCAACCATTAGCCTCTCGATCCGTCCACCTACACCAACCACTGACATACATACTTACCTACATAGATATTAGAAATCTGTTAGTGATCAAATAAATTAGATTACCGGCTCGAAAATAGCTATTGATATTAGCAATACTAGTAGATGGGTGCTTTAACGACCACAAAAAACATATGAAACTGCAAAAGCCTCATAGGTGGTAAGCAAACATAACTTATAACATAGGCCAGTGTGAATGCATGATAAAAATCATATTCATACTAGAAGCTTAGCCCTCACATCCTTTATATATCACCTATCACGGTATTCAGGTGGTTTGGAATAGTTAGGTTAGTTTCATAATTTTCGAAAACATGTTGCATTCATAGTACCTTCATACATTGTACTATTTTAAGGTATAAAATAGTATTAGTGAAATCTATATTACCTGAACCTCTCACTCTCTTATCCGTGAAATCTTTAAAATTACGTGTACTTATATTATACGCGTAGGAAGAGGCTTATGTAATAATTTCTAAATCTTTGGTTCGAAAACTAACAAAGAATTACATCCTGTAGTTTTATTAACTTGTGGAAAAATTGACTAAATGACCCGACATCGGAAGAATCCGATAAAATGTCGATGATGTCGTCCTATGTCTAAAATGTGATTTAATTAAACACAAGGAGTCAAATAGAGGTGAAGCAGAAGGAAGTCCTACGAACCTAGATGAGTGAATCTCCATGTCTTAGATTAACAAGTTCACCCCGCGTAATCTAGTACAGAGATGGAACCCGAATCATACTCGGGTCACATGGGCACACACATCAATGCAAGACCTCAACTCATGCACAACACATAAGACACTTAATTAACTGAATTACTTAAGTTCATGTTAAACTTCATTAGGTAACTTAATTATGGTTTAGGGTTACAAGTTCACTTAGTTAGAAAACTTTAATACTTAGGGTTTAATCTAACGAACTTAAAGGAACGATTTTACAAATGAGCTAAGTGGTGTCCAAATCAGCTTAACTTTAGACCAACTGGCCTGACACTCTACAGATTTGGGACAAAAATTACGAAGTGTTGGACCATGAGAAAAACATAGTAAACAAGGCCCACTAAGGTTGGGCTAAGTTATTGGGAACAATGTTCATGGCCCGCGTACCAATTGTAAAACTCACGACTTGAGTTAGAGTTTTACAGTAGCAAACTAGTCGGTTTAGTCGTCGGTTCGAGTCGAGTTAGTTTCATGACCCGCATGTTGAGCCGAGGCCAACCGTGCGTTATGAGCGATGAGGGTTTAGTGTACTCGATTATATGGTGATAATGTCAGAAAAATGAAGAGAAATGAGTTATCAGAGTATATGATAGTATGCAGTTATTTTTTTATGTATTTGATCGTAGAATTATTTTTAGGGCGAATAACGTATTAGGACACATTATATAACATTTTGGGTGGGTATTCAGTTATAGAACATGTCATTTTGACGTTATATAGTGTATTACATTTTATGAATTTTTTTCATATTTTTTCTTGATTTTTTTTAATATATTAGGAGTTAATTATTTTATTTGACACGAGTGAGAGTCAAGTCAACTTTTATTTACAAGATTGCCACCCAACCCTCACCCCGACGTTTTCTCCCTTCCGTCCTGACGCCGCCCCCATCCCCACTATTGATGCCTCCTTTGGCCTCTACACCGTCACCAAATGACACTGCCAGCCTCCGCCGGAGCGTGATCGTGCCTACCCCACCATCACGGTCGCTGCCCAGCCTCCCCAACTCGTCGATGCTTGCCCTTGCACTGCGCCTGCCATCTTCGTGCCGCTGTCACCACCCCCTTTGACCACAAGAATCTTTCCCCCACACTAAGCGCCGCCGACGAGGCTAGCCAAAGGCCAATTGGACAAGCCGACCGACCCCAATCGACTCATTGTCACCGCCAAAGTTCATCACCGCCGTTGTTGCCCTCACCATCATCATAGTCGCATCTAGCTTGCTGAGTCGGTACTGACCCACAACCCCGATTTCCTAGCCGAAAAGTTTGCCGGAAAGTCACCAAAAAACCATCGAAAAACCGCCAAAAATTGTTGAAAAACTAGATTTCGTGGAATTCGTAGAAAATTGCCGGTTTTCGCCAAATTTGTCCAGCCGAACCCAATCAAACTTCAGAAGCTATCGGGTGTCGAATTCAAGTCCTAAACCACGCGACAAACCCTAGTCATCACCAATCGTTGACAACGCAAGGTATTATTAGCTTCGACCTAATTAATTAAAATTGATAACTATTAGCATAGCATGCTAGGATTTGATTGATTAACTAAATAAAATATTTTGATTTTAATTAAAATGAAATTGTGTGATTTGAATTGTATTAAAATAAATGCTAATAAACTAATTAAGTAAATTAAGTATGAATTGTTAATTAAATGCAACGTAGCCTAGAAAATTTTGATGTAGATTGATGTGACTGCTTTGATTGAGTATGTTAGTTAGGATGTGTGAATGTATCATAGCAGGCATTAGCTTTTAGATTTGATGTGTAAGTATGAAGTGGGACCTCACTGCCTAGGCGTGTGGACACGATTAGAGCATCTACCAAGTCCGTTTAGGACTCGTTTTACTCCTTTACTCCATCGTGATTTGTTTTAATATGCAAGCGGACGTGCCAAGTGGTCAGTTTATTGCATCCCACTCCACATAGGTTATTTAATCGTATGAATTTTTGGATTAATAACCCACGAGGATGAAATCCCTCGAGTTTGTTTTCGAAAACTCATATTCAGATCATGATGCCTTTGGGCCTACTATATTAAAATCCGTAGTATCCAGACCTATCTATATATAGTTTTCTCAATGTTTTTTCCAGTGAGATGTTAAACAAGGGGAAAGTCGACTCGCGTGCACTCTGAGTGGTTGCACAAGCCAGTCAACGCATGCTCTGGATTGATTAGTGGGTCGTTCCATTCCCGAGGGATCCTGATAACTCTACGTTTTGAGTTCCTCAACCCGAAGAAGTGTGGAGGATTACAGGTACTGCTATGCAGCGCATGTCTAGAGTTGTAGATTGAAAGGATACCGAAGACGCTTGCTTGAGAGTACTCGGCCTTTGTGCTTAGGGCCAAGAGTAATACACAGGATTTAGAGGGCTTTTGGACAATTGATTTATCCGTGCAAGGGACAGCTTTAAAATTTACTGAGGCATCTAATGAGTCAAAATGGGATGCAATAGAGCCGAGGCCGATGGCTCTTAATTAGTACCCTTATGAGAGATTCTATGCAGAAGGATATAAATGATTTCATTTAACAGGAGAGTTAGCTCTTCTGTGCCAGTTTGATTATTAGTTATTTTTGAACTAGTAACATTTGTTACTGACATTTTTGTTATATATGTAGGTGAGAATCTAGATGACAAAACATTGTTGGGGCTGCAGAGAAGCAACAACGTATCTTGCACATATGTACCTACCGAGAATAAGTAGGATTGTGATGTGATGAACTATTGTGAATGATGTGGATAAAATGTCAAGATGTTTTATTGCAGGAATGTTGTGAGAAAACAATGAAATATTTTGTATGTGATTATAATTGTGAATAGAACTAAATAGCCTGAGCTATGGAGTGCAGACTCGCCTCAGAAGAATAAAAATAATTATCATGTGAATGTTGTGAGAAAAATAGCATGTTTTAGAAACATTTTATATTTTGTTGTTACATATACACACACACACACACATATTGTTTTGTTATTGATAGAGTGGTTCCTATTAGGAGAGATTGTCCGTTTTGTTTTTAAAAATCGTTATTTTTTAAACTTTTAATGAGTTTGCTTATTTTGAATAGCAATTGCATATTACAGCATTCATCTAGAACCATGATAGAGCCTAAACATCTTATCCATGCATTGAATGCTTGCATCACCATCTAGAGACGTCGAGGTTAAATCTAGGTTGGCTTAACCAAATCAAGTAGATTAGCGAACGGTTCGGTCGTCGGTAGCATTTTCAGTCCAGTTTGCAAGTGTGCCGAATTGGAGTGTTACACTAATTTTACTAAGCATTGTTCATGGGGCCTAGGAGGGTCTGGAAGGGCCTAGATAGGAAGAAGGAAGGTAAGGGGGCAAGGGCAAGCTAGAGGAAGGAAGAGGCAAAGCGTAGAAAATGAGGGAGAGGGGTTGCTTTTATATAAAAGGGAAATAGGCCTAGCGCAAGGGCACTCTCCCAGCGCCTTTGGACTAGTTTCTGCAAGCCGGATCGTGGAAGGTAGGAAAAATTGGCACACAAGATTGGCGTGAACCGTACCACATATAAGCTCAAACCTAGGTGCAAGGGTGCTAGTGCAGCATCTTTGTGCTAGCAAAAAAAGGGAGAGAAATTTGAATTTGGCTGTAAGGGCACTTATGCCAACACCTTTACACCCTTATCTAGCCCCTGTGGAACCTGTGACATGATTTCTAAGGTTGCCCCAAACACACAGCAAATACCTTAAACTTGCGAGGGATACGATCATAAACCTAACTAAATTCTACTCAAATAAAAAAAAGAACCGAGACAATGTAGTGTCCAACCAAGCAGCGCCAAGCACCAGGGGAACCTAAGGTTGTGGCTCACATGCAGGAAAAGGGTTTGGACATGCAACTCGATCCAAGTTGTGACCAAACCACTATGAAAATCGTCGAATGAATAGCCTAGGTTTTATACACATCATATAAAGTTGAGAACCATAAGCCTAGATGTAAGATGGTCACAACAAGGAATACGAGAGGAACACCTTCAACAAGCTTATTTTTAGAATTTAGATATGTAAAAGACATTCACAAATCTAGTGTTATTAATAAAAGAGAAACTCAATATTGGCTTATAATTAAAAATATGAGATTTAACTAATAAAAATACAATAAATATAAAATAATAAATCAAATTATTATAGCTTATCTTTTCATTTAATTATAGTCTATCTTTAAAGTCAATTAGAATATATAATTAAGATATTAAATATTTAAAATCTATCTCATTGATTATCAATAAAATTAAAATTTACATATTGTTTAAGTCGTGCATAACACGATGTCATGCCTAGTAATTTCCAATGAGAGATTTCATCGTCGCAATATACCTCCATCACTAGTTCATATACAATGCATGGTTGCATAAATCGGAATCGGAATCGGAATCGGTCTGAATCGGCCAGAAATCGGTTCAGTTGAATCGGTCCAAATTAATTTAATTCGGTCATATATAATAATTTAATAATTCATAATATAAATATATTAAAATTAGGTATTGATGTTATTTTGATATTATTCTGTGTATTATAGTTTATGATATTTTTAAATATTTTTTAAGATTTTTTAAATTATTTAGAATTAATTATTATTTTTGACTCGAGTTAGACTCGAGTCAACTTTTAATTACGAGAATGCCACCCTCCCCTCTTTACCCCCGCCGGCGGCGAGCTCGGAGTCGGGGACGCACGGCGGAGGCGGAAACGGGGCGGCGACGTGGTCGGACGGCCGTGGCGTGGTCGGACGGCCATGGCGGAGCTGAGGCGGCGACCCCGGAGTCGGGGATGCACGGCGGAGGCGGAAACCGGGCGGCGGCATGATCGGACGGCCGTGGCGGAGCTGAGGGCGGAAGCGGAGCGGAGGGCGGAAGCGGAGCGGAGGGCGGCGGAGCGAGCGCGACGGCGGAAGCGGGGAGGTTTTAAAAGCCAAATTACCATTTTACCCATGCTTAATTAATTTAATTAAAATCAGACCTAGGGTATTTTAGTAATTTCTTAAAAAACAGATTCCGATTTAAATCGGCCAATTCCGATTCCGAGTTAAATCGGTCGGAATCGGCCGAAATCGGCCGATTCAGCGACCGATTCGGCCCCGAAATCGGATCGGCATCGCGCCGATCCGATTTAAATCGGCCGATTCCACACGGAATCGGCCGATTCCTGCAACCCGGATACAATGTCGAAATAAACCCGCCAATAAGATTCTACATTTCATCTTACCAATTCCAAATCCAACTCAACCGAACTTTCGAATAACAATTTGGTTCACAGAAATTAAACGTCAGACCAAAATATGAGGCCAAAATTGAACCAAAGGTTCAATTCATTTCGGTTAATTCAAAATTAAATTTCTACCAAATTTAATTCAAATACTGACCAGGTAATCCAACGGACAACTCTTGGGTACAAGCTCATCATGTGGTGTAGTGGCCATGGAGCATGGAGGGAGGAGCTAACTTTAGTGATGGTAAAAAAATATAGTTAAGGTTTATGGTAAAAAAACATAGTTAGAGTTTATGGTTAAAAAACATACTTATTCAAACAAAGAATGATAGTCATCAATTAATTTAGAATGTTTATTATGTTCTTGAAATGATAGTCATTATTATAAGTTTGACACAACTTAAAAAATGCTACCATATTACAATAAAATAAATGAGTCCATTCATTAGAAACAATGAAAATCAATTGATTTCAAATGTTTATTATGTTCCCGAATGAAAACCAACATTATAAGTTTGGCACAAATTATTGAAAAAAGCTATTGAATTACAATATATTATATAAGTTTGTTCATTAGAAACAATAAAAGTCAATTGATTGCTAGAGTGAAGATAACGATGAATAAGATATTCCTGTTGAATCTTACTTATAGCCCCTTGAAATATTTGAAAGGATGTTTTAATGATAAATCGTGACTTTGGCATTTAAGATTTGAGCATTATTAACTTTGATGATCTCAAATTTTTAATCTCACATGTAATTATGGGGAGATCAAACCTCTATAAATCAACGGAGATAATTATGTGAATGATGCATGTTAAGAAAGCATCACCAAAGCCCATTTCATAAGGAATAATCTTGGAGAGTTGCATGGCTATTGCAACTTGTTCATACCAATGTTTGTGGTCCCATCATTCCTGCATTATTTGGTGAGAATTATCAAAGAAGTTCTGGCTCTATTATCCTCTCAATATCAAAGCTTCAATTTTGCAATTTGCAATGTTGGCTAAAAACCTAATGAAAAAGAGCAATGGATGAACATCAGAAGTGAAAAAACAGTGGTCTAAAGAGTAATCCGATAACCTGGCGCAAACGAAGTGCAACCTGTAATGTTAGTTTTGGAATAGATATACCTGTGTTTTAACCAAATACCTGCAAGTGCTCAAGTATTCGCAAAAGCACAGCTAAACGATCCAGAACAAATTATGATTTCCAAATTAGTATGCACAATACGAAAATTAGGTCTAAGTTATGAAACAAGCTCCCAAAAAAGCCACGCAAGTCCCTTCAAATTGTGCCCTTATTTTGAAGGAGAATTTCATTGTAGTACTTGGTAGAGTACAGAACCCAATAAAGGGCAGATAATAAGAGCTCGCCTTCCATTTAACAAATAACGCCTAATGAGCGCTCCCATGTCCACCGTTTTCAGCCTCTTCCTTGGCTTTACGTGCAGCTGCCCTAATTTGGCGCTGCTCCTCCTTGTAGATTCTGTTTCTTCGCTGGAACTGCAGTAACAGCAATTAATTTCTGTTCCTAAGCTTTTCATCATGCCGATATGAATGGTATACATTGCTCAAAACTGATCTCTAGAGTACGGCAAAAAGCGTAAAAAATCCTATCATAAACAAAGTAAAAGCCGATACAAGAAAATGATTGAGGTATTTTAAAAAAAAATCACATAGGGTCTATATCATGTCGAACCCGTATTCTTGACGAGTTCATTTATTTTTCTACCACCAAAAGACATCACATTTTTTGTTTAGTCTTACAGTAAATGCATAGTACCTTACTTTGTCAAATTATAACACAAATAAAAAACTAGTCAAAAGACTCAAAACATTGCAGCACACTGAATGAAAACAGCTCTGAGTTTGGCAAACCAATTTCTTTACTAGTTTTAGTCAACTAATGTCTAATGTCTAACTTGCGCAAAACCGTAGGTGAGATATCAGAAGTGTCCATTTTTTTATGTGCAAGCAGAAAAATTGCAAGAATGCAAAATGGAAATCATAAAATTTACATCGCCAACAAACATATTAAAGAAAGCCTTTCTATCAATTTCCAATGCACTCGCTTGAAGCAAGCAATTTCTTATACTAAATAATTAAAAAAGATACAAATTATCCTGAACTGATCCGGAATGAGTATGTTCTGCCAGACTGTACTTTACATTTGATGAATAACTTTACATTTTTTGATAATTTATTCAGTGCTAATGAAAAGGACAGCTTTCTTCAACTACAAAAATAGCTACATAACAGGCTTGTCGTTTCTCCTTTATAATTACTTTAAATTTGTTGCTGCAATAACTTTACGCATTGCCAATAAACACAACTAACACTCAAAGGACCCAGTTCAAAAAATCAAATCCAAAGGAAAATATATATATGACTAAGAAAACATTATTCTTATCTAATTCCAAGAAAAGCAGAGTTAGCAAATACCAGATTTAAAAGTGATAATAATGGTAAGTGCTTCATTAAGGTGGTGCATCAACATTTGGAAGGAAAAATAAATTAAAAAAGTAAGCCTTCAGGTTTCAATTACCTATGTGGCTAGCAGCTAAATGCTAGGCATGACACACATATCCAACCAGGACAACTCTGGTGAAACAAGACCACACTTTGAAGTCAAAAAATAGCACTTTATAAGATTTCAGAGCAAATCTTTATTCCAAAAAGAGAGAGTGATATTGATCTACTATATCACCACAGAAATACAACACGATCAAGTTCTAAACCAATATTCCAACTAATTTCCAACTTCCCAGCAGACAAAATTTGTGGAATTTAAATGCCATTCAAATGACCTTCATCAATGCAGCCAGTCTCCCTTTCTGCAACAGTTCCAGGCAACAATCTCAAACAAGCAGAAAATCCAAAATTTTGTCCCCTTTTATCAACCTTTTCGCTTCAACACACAAATATTTCCAGTTTTTTCCGAATATTTTCACCAATCAACTTCTTTTAAACATATGAATCACCAAAATAATAAAACCTAATAATCTATAATCCCTCTTCCCCAAAATGTGGTAGATAATGATCTAGTAAATTACAGTACAAATACAATACCACCCAGATCTAAGACATCATCCTCAATCACCAATTTCCACCTAACCCAGCAGGCAAGATAAATTTACATCTCATTCCAATGATCTCAATCGATGCTGCCAATTTCCTTTCTGCTACTGTTGTTATTGGGCAAAAGACTCAAACCAGCAGAAACCCCGAAAATTCGCCACCTTTTTTGACAACCTTTTCACAAATCAAATCAATCCAAGCTGCTTCAAATACGGAATTCCCTGATTCACTTACCTTAAATACATGAATCATATAAAACCAAAAAGAAAGAACTAATAATACAAAAAATTCTTCCTTCCCCAAAAATATTGTCCTACCCCCCAAATTACTAACATAGCACCACAACAACAAACAACAACACAAATCCATTGATAACTAAATTTAAAAAAAACAAAAAACAAGAAACAAAATTTCAACAACGCACAGACCCACCAAAAAAAAAGGAAAAAAACAAAAACTCTAGAAACAAGATCAAAGAAGGAATCAAAAATAGAAGGAGGAGTCTGTTATTATTAAATTAAATATTAATAGTTGACCTCTTTGGAGTGGTGGAGGCATTCGAGGTAGTCCTCGCGGAGGAGGGCGCAGTCCTTGGGCTCCCGGCAGCGGGACATGCAGTCGCTAAAGTCGACCCAGAAGTCGTAACAGCGGCCCTTGTTCCCCGTTATCCCCCACCCCGACGCCATCTCCGATCCCCCTCCCACTTTCCTCCTCCGATCGCCGCCCACACCGCCGCCCTTTCTCCGATGATCGCCGCCGACCCCAATTCTCCTCCTCTTAATGGGCCTATTTAGCCTAATTGGCCTTTTCTTAAAATTGTCGGCCCAAAGCCGAAGTTATAAAAGTACGAGTAGATGTGGCACAAATGGGATAAATAGGACAAGAGAGAACAAAAAATTTGATTTTTTTTTAAAGAAAAATATTGTTTAACACCTCCAAACTTCACTTTAATAAGTGAGTTATCTCTATATGATCATTAAATAATATAACTCTCTATTTTTGTTTGAAAAGCCATAACTGTGATTAGAAAGTGAGTTTTAGAAATGTAAAATAGCATAATTTTTTATTTACCCACATTTCTATGGCAAAGACCTGCGCGTCCCACCTGAATGTAATTACAAACTTATTTATAATATACATTAGTGACATATAAAATAATTCTAAAAATATCACTAATTATTATTTTTAAATAAAATTTTCAATATATATTCTGTAAAACCCATGACTCAGAGTCACAGTTTTATATTAGCAAACCAGTTGGTTCAAGTGTCGATTCGAGTCGAATCAACTTCATGAACTAAGTGCTAAGTCGAGGCTAGTCGTGAGTTCTGAGTGATGAGGGTCAAGTGTATCTGAGTATATGATGATAACGTTGGGAAGACAGTGAGAAATAAGTTATCAGAGTATATAAAAGTATGCAGTATATATTTTTTAATGTTTTTGATCGAAGAATTATTTTTAGGTCGAATAATGTATTAAGACGCGTTATAAAATAGTTTAGGTGGGTTATTAGTTATAGAACATGTCATTGTGGTGTTATGGTGTGTAATATATTTTATGGGATTTTTCCTATTTTTCTAGATTTTTTAAAGATTTATTACGAGTTAGTTATTATTTTTTACTTGAGTCAGATTCAAGTCAAGTTTTTTTATGACATCGCCACCAACCCATTTCTTCCCCCGACACTTATTTTCTTCCCCTGACACTTATCTTCTTCCCCCGACACACATCGCCCCCTTTGCTCGTCGTAGACGCCGACGCTGCTGAGATCCATCGTAATGTTGTTGTGCTGCGCTGAGCACGTCGGGCCGCCGCCTAGCCTCCAAGACATGAGGAAGCACGCCCTCATGTTGCGCTCCCGTCGCTGATCCCACTGTCAATCTAGCCACTGGCGACCATCGCCGCCGCCTTCCAATCGCCCTCTACGTCGCCTACCCTTCCATGACCTTCCTCGACTAGAGTGAAGCCCAGTGTTGCCATATAAGCTAGATCTCCACACCCCACTGCCAATAGCCTTGTTTTGCCATTTTTCAACCAGCCGTCGCCACCACCAATCATGTCAACGTGGTAGATGCATTGGGATCGTCGAGCCGGTGCCAACAGTACCTCATACTGCCACCATCCTGCCGGTATGCGCTGCTAGCAACAGTCACCAGAAAACTACCGAAAGGTAGCCGAAAACCTCCAAAATTTGCCAAAAATGCCAAAAATTTGGATTCACTGAAATTTGTTGAACCTTTCGTTGAACTTATCCAGTCGGACCCAATCAAACTTTGAACACCACCAAGTGCTGAATTCTAGCTTCGAGACCAACAATGAAACCCTAACCGTCACTGATTATCGACAATGCAAGGTATAATTGCCTCCGATTTAATTATTTAAAATTGATAATCATTAGCACAACATGCTAGGATTGATTAATTGTCGTGTGAATGCTTGATTGTGAATGAAGTGATGATTTGATTGATAGTGAATGATATTTATTGATCTAATTAAGTAAATTAACTTTGAGCATGCTTATTGACTACAACATAACTTAGAAAAACATAATAAAATTTGTGTGAATGGGATGAGCTAGGAATATTCTTATGGTGATGAGGGTGGTTGATTGTTTGATGGATGATGATTGTGTTGTGAGTGTGATGTTCATGTTGAGTTTGATGCATCATTTAGTTAGCAGGCGTTAGCTTCTAGATTTGATGTGTAGGTACGGAGTAGGAGTTCGCTGCCTAGGTGCTAGGACACGCTTCGAGCTTCTGCCAGGTCCGTTTAGGACTCGATCCCGATTTATTATCTCATTCTATCGTGATTTGTTTTAATAGGCAAGCAAAAGTGTCGAGTAGTGGATTTATCGTATCACACTCCACATTGGCCATTTAGCCGATTGTATTTCCGGATTAATAACCCTTGAGGATGAGATCCCTCGAGTTTGTTTTCGAAACTCATATCCAGCTCACGATGCCTTTGAACCTATTATATTGAAATCCCTACCCAGGACTATGTATATAGTTTTTCTTATTTTCAGTGAGATGTGAGGCGAGGGAAATTGACGGCCACGTCTTGAGATAGGACGTGTGTATGTGAAAGCGGGCTCTGGAATTGGTGAGCATCCATTCCATTCTCGAGGGATCCTGATAACTCCACCTTTGAGTTCCTCAAACTGGAAGAAGTGTGGAGGTTTACGAGTGTTGTTGTGCACGCATGTCTAGACTTGTGGCATAAAAGGGTACTGAAGGTGTATGCCTAAGAGTACTCAGCCTATGTACTCAGGGTCAGGAGTAATACAAAGGACGTAGAGGGTTGAGAGGAGAGAGAACGATTTTCCCGTGCAAAGGGATAGTTTAAATGGCCAAGGAAAGAGAATGATATGGAAAGGGGAGGCTGCTGCCCGAGGTCGATGGCTCCCATTAATCCCCTTATGAGAGTTCTTGAGGAAGTATATGAGGTTTTTATTCAACAGGAGGGTCAGCTCTCATATGTCAATTTGTTATTATCTATTTTTGGACAAGTAAAACTCGTTACTGACATCTTTTTACTATATATGTAGGTGAGAACCACGAGGGATAAGCATTGTATGGACTGCAGAGGAGTAACACTAAAATCGCGCACACATGTACCTGTCGAGTGTATGTAATGATGATGGTGTGTATTGAACTGTGTAGATGAAAATGATATGGTATTTTGTGAGATTATTATAAATATTTTGCATGTGAATGAAAATGGAAAGTGAAAAATGAAGAGGGTGAGCTACAGAGTGAGGATAACTAAAATGTGAAGAACATACTGAGTTTGGACTGTGTTTTCGGCTTTTATTGCTACAAATATATACTGATTGTTATTGACAGGGTAGCTCCTATTGCACTTTTAGGGGAGATTTTATTCGTTTTGTTTTAAAAATTAATTATTTTCTTTAATCTTTTCGTTTGTTTAGTTTGTTTGTTTACTTATTTGCATATTATAACATACATGTAGGACAAAGTTAGAACCCAAACATCCCATCCATGCTTTGCATGTTAGATCACCGTCGTGAGATGTTAAACCGAATCAAGTAGATTAGTGAATGGTTCAGTCGCCTGTAACATTTTCGGATTGGTTTACAGGTGAACCGAAACGAGATGTTACATATTCTATTTTTTAGAAGACAACACTTGTATATAAATATTAAAAGAAATTTTAATTTTCTGTTAAAAAATAAGTAATAATCATAATTGATTAGGTGTTAATAAATAAAAATTTTAATTTAAGTGAAATTTTAATAATTAAGTACCATTTATTATTGTTAAGTTTTTAAATAATGATAGATTTATACTCTAGGTTTTTTTCAATAATAAATAACAATAAATAAGTCAATAAAAATCTTTAATTATGTAGAAATCTTAAATATATATTATTAAGTAACAAATTTTAATTCAAGTAATATGATCATAAATACATTAAAATTTACCATTTTTTTAGAATTATACTCCAACACTTTCTTAATAATAATAAACACTTTCTTAATAACAATAATAATAATAATAATAATAATAATATATAATCTTAAATTAAGTAAGTATATTAATGGGCCTTAGAACTATTGTGGTGCTCGAATCAATTAAATTTCTAAATAGAGCTTCCAAAATTATTCTCATCGAATGGGGCCTCTAGAATATTTCTCACAATGGGGTCAACCTTTTATTGGATAGAAACTTGCTTTAGGCACATTCAACACGCACATTCCCCACTTCCGTCCTCTTATAACCACCCGAGTCATATTTTCTCGATCATAATTGATACAAATTTATTATAGTCCTCATATAACTACCTGAATCATATTTTCTCAATCATAACCATGGTTACAAAAATCGGCCAATTCTGAGTGGAATTGAACAATTTAAATCAGATCGGAAGGATTCAGCTTCAAAAATCATGCAAATCGGTCCCGACAAAATTAGTTCATGAATCGGCCGATTTGAGCCAATTCGGGAAGGCTGCAGGGGAAGGAACGGGTGGCGAGGGCGGCGACGGGGTGGGCATCGACAGTCGTGGGCGAGGAGGGTGATGACTCTATAAAAGAGTTATTATTCTTTGCATTTTATATTTAGTTTTTGTCATGTTTGAGTGATTTTTATTTCAATTTTATTAGTTTAAAAGTTTATTAGATATTGTTAATAATGCGAGAAATTATTGTGATTTTGGTGAAAAAAGTGATAATTAATGATGTTCTACCAGGGTATAAGACTTAGAAGACGACTGTAATGAATTCGAGGTTAAATCGGGCAAAAACGCGTAACCTGGAAATAGTAAACGAGAGCAGAGCACTCGAGTGCTAGGATTCAGAGAGCTCGAGCGCTGGCATTTTGGTTAAGGAAATTTTATGGCGGAGAGCTGACCGCTCGAGCGCATGGATTTGGAGCGCTCGAGCGTTGGCGGCAGGAAAAACAAAATTTCGGTATTCTGGAGATCCTAGTGGACCCTACTTGTACTATTGTGTGGATTAGTTATAAACTTGATTAGGGATTTAAAGAAGAAGAGAGGGATAACACTGGATAGCTAAGTGGCAGGACGAAAGACAAGAAGGAATGACGAAGAAGTTGGATCTGAAGAAGAAGACACTTTCTTAAAAAAGTTTTTCTTATTTTGATTTAGTTTTCTTTGTAATTAAATGATGCCTTTGATATCACATATGAATTTCTTGAGTTTAATCGAATATTTTAAGAAGTAAATTATTTTTGAGGATTTTTAATGGCACCTAGTGTATGGATTTATAAAGGTTATTAATTTTTATCTATGTGATTGTGATGTTGAATCATCTATTTCATTCCATTCTTAATGCTATCATTAAACTGACTCACCTATTATTAGATCTAGTATAACGCCCCAATTCGGCCCGAAGGGACGAACTGACTCGTGATATTATAATTTGGAAGCTATTCGTTAGGCTATCACGTACAGACTTTATGGACGCAGATCTCAACTCTCTGTGGAGGCTTAAGACAGACACCAGGTTTGGTTTGCATAGAATTCGTGTAGAGTTCATACTACAAAGGTAAATCTTAGACTTAAAGGATTCCTATATAAACACCCTTAGTGTAACAGAGGTAGAACCATCTTGACGACTAAGAGTAGTGACTTTAAAAATGTGATGATCACTTCTAATTATAGAAGAAGCACACCTTCATTGCGTGTATCATATTTTTACTACTTAGTTCAAGTGATTGGCTTAGGTCTTCTTATTAGTTACATGAAGATGATGCTGGTATTGAAACAAGGGTCATGGTTACCCATTCTATATACCCTACGTGAGCAATAATTAAAACGTCAAAGAATTACACAGCATCATCGAGTATTAGGGCATCAAATCCTAATACTCGGACTTCACGTGGGTCTTCAAGTAGTGTGAACTGTAAGCTTCGTCACCGCATTACTCTAACACTCAAATAATTGCAGCCAAATATGTTTTATGTACTTGACTTAGCTCATCATCATGTTCCAGGACTCTAGGGCTTATATACCTTGCAGACGATGGTTAGCCTTGCCCCAAAGTATTATAATTCCACAGTAAAATATAATAATATAAAGTTAAAATATGCTAGTACAACCATCATAGCATACATCTTAATCGTACAAGGTTCACATAGTTTGGGCATATGCCCGTCATATAGTCAAATACAAAATACATGGTTTAAGCAAACAACATAACACAGGGCCCCTCGCCACCACCGCCACTGAGCTGTCTGATCCATGCACCCAAGCCGGCCAACGCCAAGGAACCTCACCTACATATAATAGAAAACCACGTAAGTAATCAAATGAATTTAATTACTAGTCCGAATAACTACCCGTTAAATAACAAGCTGGAAAATGGGTATTCCATTACCCACGGAACTTACAAAACTTCAAAATTGCCTCACACTAGGCAGTAAGAAAATATACTTAAATAAGTGACGGCTCGCATGCACGGCTCATAATCATATTCATACATACAACGCTTACGCCCTCACACCTTCCATATCACCCGCCACAGTACTTGAGTGGCAAAAGGAACAGTTAAGTTAGTGCCACAAATTCTGGAAATGTGTCGCATTATGCAGTACCCTCATACACCACACTACCTCAGGGTGTTTGAAGGAGTACTAGTGTGGTCCATACATATCTCTGTACTACTCATTCTTTTATTCGTGGAATCCTTAAAAATGCATGTACTTATATAATAAGCTTAGGGAAGA
>JAURVB010012059.1:0-14729 GCA_033002965.1 Piper betle | reverse complement strand
CAAATATTTCTATAACAAGAAAATTTTTAACAAATAACACTCTAAGATGATAAGACCTTTTCAACCAACCAATTTACAACCGATTGTATAATGAAATATTTTTGAAATATAATTAATTATAGCTTAGATAAATAATTCAGACCTTTATGTTATCATTTATATTTATTTAATTTCTCTTAAATGTAATAAATATTTATTTCTATTTATATTTAAAAAGGTATTTAATAATAAAAATTTCTCAATATTTTTTTAATAAATCAACTTATACAATGCCTGCATATTACGTGGGAATCTTGGATAGTGAAAGTATTAAGTGGCCAGCAAATACCATGCCAGGAAATGAGGAATTGATAACACCTTATTTTTTAAATGAACCTCATATATATGAGCTACAACTCATATGATTTATATTGAGCAATTAATATGTCTCATTATTCAAAAACTACATAGATAAATAAAATAATAAATAATAAAAATAATTATAAAATTTGAACACAATCTAATGTTTTTAATACTTTTTATCTTAATTATCAAGGTAATTATATTAAAAATTAATCTTAAAATATCTATAAACTTGTGTATCTTTTAAAAATTTAAAAATAGGTAATAATGATGTTTAAAAAAAGTAAAATTTTATCAATTTCCTACTTATACGCCCTATTTTTGATATACATATAATGTTTTGTAGCACACAAGAAAAGTTTAATATATTATGATCAAATAGAAGAAGCATGGATTGCTGCTACAATATTATGACAATTCACACACACAAGAAAAGGGAGATCTGGTGTACGAAGTTTAATATATTGTAGATAATATTGAAGCCCAACGATTTGTGCATGTTTTGTATTCAACCCCTTTGATGATCCTGCCATTGATATGCGACGTCAAGCTCTTTTTTTTTTTTTTTTGCTCACGTCAAAGCTCCGTTTATGTTTCTAAACCACACTTTTAAGAAAGTGCAAGATTTTAGACCAAACGCAATCTCTAACATAAGTGCCCATTGCCTGCAAATACATAACCTAGCAGATTTTTAGGTAGTATATGAAATTTTGAATAGAAGGGTCCACTATCTATCTATATGGTTAAGATGTAGGGGAGACAAATCTATTACACAATGATTTATCATGGGCAAAAAAGGGAGAGAACGATGCAGCAACCTAGAAACAGCAAAGAGGGTGTGGGAAACAAAAGAAGGATTTTCAATAGGGAGACAGAATGCAACAAAAAATAAGAGAGATGAAGCATAAACATATCACCATTGTCATCACAATTCACAAGCCTCTCCGTGTTGGCCCCCTAACCTTCAATGATTTTCAGAACTCGTCGTCAAGCCCTGAAGTATAATCCGGTTCATAAAAGTTGTCCTCAAGTCCGAGTATAACCACCCTTGAGGAACAGCCTCATGAAACTGATTACCGTCATTATTACGTGGCCCAAGAACTCAGCTTAAATAGTTTAAAATTTGTTCGCACTCAGTTCGAGATCGAACGAGTTTTGAATATAAATGCTCAAATTTAACTTGAATATTTTTATATTATAAGAACTAAACTCGAGTTCGAGATCGAACAAGTTTTGAATATGAATGGTCAAACTTGGCTCGAATATTTTTATATTATTAGAGCTCGAGCTCGAGCTCGATTATAAAGTGAAAAGTAACTCACTGAACCCACAACCTCCAAGTCTTCAACTTAAATAACCTACAACCTCCAACCTACCATCTAAGTCATCTCACTACTTTGTTATTATATTAAATATAAATAAATATAATTAGTTACAATTAAATTTATTAGTGTATATATATATATATAAAAATTATATTATTATATTATTTTATCGAATCGAATTTAAATCGAGTAACGAGTCGAATTCGAGTCGAGTTACGAATTGAATTCGAGTCGACTTACTAGTCGAATTCAAGTCGAGTTCGAGTTATAACCAAGTTAAGTCGAACACTGCTTACTCAAGCTCAAAAAAATTTAAGTTCGAGTAGAGTTTAAATTCAAACGTTTAAATATCAAGCCGTGCTAATCAAAATGTTAAATGCGCAATACTCATCTGACTCCCAAATATGCACACCGATCAAGGTCCCGCTTGAACAGGAAAAAAGGTACAGATACACAGAAAAGATACCCTTGCAAAAAATAGATTAAGTCCTATATCACCCAAAGGGGGGAGGGGGGATTATAATCTACTGGTTATCGAACTAAAGAATATCTAATCAAATAGAGCAGTATTAACCGAATTACCAAAGAAAAATGAGGAACAAAAACCAGCAAGGATGTCATTGCAGCATCATATTTAGACATACAATAGATGCTTAAACTTCATTAAACACAACAATGAGCAGTTAGCATTTCTTTAAACCAGAGCACACAATCCAAGCTCCCGCTTTTGCTAAAAACCATTTGTGTAATCAAGCTTCATTATCTCCGTATTTACAACATAAATGTAGTCTTTCAGATAACCAAACTCTATACTCCGTAAAACATTTAGTGTTCAATTAAATCAACCATTCCTCTCAGAGTAAGGTGACCATAGTGCAACCTTTTAATCCAAAGGCAATATCTAACAAAACACGATTGGTAAGCAACGATCGCTTCTAGATGAAAACTTTTTTAAATGGGCAAAAAGATGTCAAATGGAGGAACACCCTCTTTCTCTTAGAACTGCCAAAATAAGTTGGTATGCAAAGAAATGGCATAAATATTTTCCTGAAAGTAAAATGACAAAAATCATTTAGAGCACGTCTCCAGATCAAATCCAAAAACAGTTCAAATGAGAAGAAAGACGGACTAGAAGAAATAAAAACACACGGATTAGAACACTCTAGAGACTCGATTACATGGCTTAAAAGACATGTTTACTGTTTACACTTGCAACGTAAATGGTTTAGAATCCTTCGCAATCATCTTATCTAGTTAAGCATAGGCTGGTGTCACAAATTTACATCACCGATTGACTGTTTCCATAAATAAGACAGAAATAAAATGAGAAGTTCAAAATTTTGTTCCCTTCCTGCTATGCCCCTCCTAATCATCAACATCAACATATACCTCTCCACAATGGTCCCCTGACCTCCAACTAAATTAAGAACTCATCTTCAAGCTCCAAACTATAATCATTCACATCTGATATCATAAAAAACATCAATTACCCAAGTGTCTCAACCAATAGCAACAGCATCGTAGTACTGATTATCATCACTATTGCAATGTGTCCAGCCCTGAAATATAATAACAAACAACCTAAAACTTATAATACAGATAAAATTCACAACTATCATAAATGCACATCAGATTCTCGCTTGTAGATAAAACTAAAAATTCAGATAAATCCCTTATTTAAATTAGATTAGCCTTCTCCAACTCCAACCAGCGATCATAGAGATATCACCCAAAAAAAAAGTGAAGTGTCAGACATAGCCTACAAATTATTGAAGTACAAATCATTGCTATCACCAATTTCAACAACCAATCGATGACAAAATGATCGATTCTGATTTATTCTTCACAATCAAAACAGCTAAACACCATTAATCAAAAAATAGAAGGACTACAATCAGCAATTAGCTTTTTCACTAAAAGTGCATTATAGGTAGACATATAGATGCCATAAAGTCAAACAACAACCATAAGCAGTTTTCATTCCTTTCAACAAGAGTACACAAACCGAGCTTTCACTGTCGCTGAAACGTGTATGTTGCCGGGTATAATTATCCGTCTTTTATACACAAACGTATCCTTTTCATATAACCGAGCTCCATGCTCATAAAACATCCTTTGTTTATTTACACTCACAAGACCCCTTAAGAAACAGTTAAATTGACCATTTCTTGGTGGCATGTGATGACTGCATTGCGCAGAATTCAGTCCCCCACTCAATCATCTAAAAAAACGCAGTTTCTTTCAAATACAATGCCAAGCAGGTTATGACATCTACCAGTTCAATAAAATGATACATTGTCTAGATTTACACTCAACCTCTAGTGTAAAAGCTAATTGGTAAGCAATGGCAGTAGAATGATTAACATTCATGTCGGATAAACAGTAGAACTGAGAACAGCAATCTAGGAACATGTGGCACAAAGCTAAAAGAAGAATTTTCACTAAATAATAAGGAAACAAAAAATTCAACAGCATTGAGCATGATACAACTGAAAATTAATGAGCTTTCTTTTTGGAACTATAAAGGTTACATACCTGGAAAAACCATCATAAATATAAAAACACAGTCTTTGAACAACAAACACTATCGATTCTGAGGTCGATCACCGAAAGTCGGATGCCGCAGCTTGAGATGGTCTTCCGACTCCAATGGCGTCGCAGTCTGGTTCCTGATCCTCTTAATCTTAGGCGTCAACAGCCCCCGGTGCCCAAACCCATAAATCTGCAGCACCTGGTTGTCGGCGAAGTTGAACGCCCGCTCCATGCTCTTCAAGCACCTCTTCACCGGGTAGTCCCCATACGACCCACAGGGCTTGCACCCGACGAAATGGGTGACGAACGGCCACCGCTCGTCGCCGAAACCAGGGTGGTGCTTCTCCAACATCTCCTCGTACCGCTCCACCAGCCCCACCCAGTAGCCATGGAGGAAGTAGGTGTTCTCCACGAACACCTTCTCCATCCATCTCTCCTTCTGCGTTATCAGCAAGTAGACAAGCGCCGACTGGTCGTCGGCCTCGAACGGCGGCCGGCCCTTGAGGAATGCGGTGAGGACCCTGCCGGCCTCATCCCGGACAGCCCCCTTCGGTCCCATCGGCGCCCAGACGTCGAGCAGGTCGAGCGACCACTGGCAATTCCGAAGAAGAAAGCTGCCGGTGTTGAGCGCGACCCACGAATGCTTCTCGTAGAGCAGATCCGGGTAGCCATGGATGACAAGATTGGAGCTTTTGTACTTGCGGTGGGGGATCTCGAAGACCATGTCGGTGAAGAGTGCGTCGCTGTCCATCCACCAGATCCACTCCACCTCCGGGTGGGAGAGCATCAACCGCCGGATCATGGGCAGCTTCGCCCAGTACCCGGCGAGCTCCTTGTCGAGGTGGGCGAGGTTGTAGACGATCTCGATCCCATGGAGCCGGCAGTAGTCCATCTTGTTCTTCACCGCCTTGAGCAGGTAGTGGTCGCCGATCGGGTTGTCGCACGGGCTCGGCGCCGACCCACTCAACAGCAGGATCCGCGGCTTGCCGCCAGCGATTGTGGCCGGGAAGCTAGGGTTCGCCGCCAGCCACCGCCGCCGCTGTTCGTCCCAGTCGGTGATCTTCGGGCCGAGGCGGTATTCGGCGGTGGAGTTGGAGGAATTGGGGGAGGGGAGGTCGTCGTCGTCGTCCGCGTCGCCGGCGCGGATCTCGGCCAGGATGCGGTTGGTTTCTTCGACGATGCGGAGGGCATCGGCGGCGGGGTCGGAGGAGGAGGAGGCGGTGGGGGAGGTGGAGAGGGGACCGACGCCAATGGTGCCGCGGAGGACGAGGATGGTGACGAAGCCGCAGAGGAGTGTGATCTTGAGGTTGTTGAAGGTCTTCTGGATCTGCCGGCCGCGGAGGGGCCGGTGGCCGAGGCCGGCCGCCGGCGACGGGGAGGGAGCCGGCGTCGGCGCCGGCGACGCCACCGGAGCGCTTCAAGGCGAAGCCCTCTTGGCCCATTTCGCGGGGCTCACTCGGAGGCGGGTGCGTGTGGGGCTGCCTACGTTAATTATGCCCTACCCCTCACTCCGTCCTTTGCTCTCTTTTTGTTTCTTGAGTATATATAATTATGTCCAATAATAATCAGATCTCAATGTATTTTTTACACTAATGACAATTATCAACATATAAACTACTTATTTATTTTTTTATAATTAATATATATAAATCAAGGAGTGTAAACAAGCCGAGCCCAATTAAGGAGAACAGGGATATTTTTTAATTCGACTTAATTTTTGGCGAGCTTATTTGATCTTGTTTGAGTGTTTGACGAGTTTTAATGTATTATGAGTCCAACTAATCTCATCTAATGTTTATGGCATTTGAGTTTGGCTCGTGTTAGCTCGTTATATTTTTGAGCTAATTGAATATTTGTGTTTGACTCATGTCGACTTATATATTATCAAAATTTTCTTTCTAATATTATATAAATTCAATATAACCTCAATAGTATTGACGAGCCAAATTGAGCCGAGTATTTTTCGAGTTTGAACACATCGAACTCGAGTTTCGAGCTAAACTGAGCCGAACACTCTTTAATTTAAGCTCTGTTCGTTCTTCAACGAGTTATTCATTTCATTATTCAACAAACTATTTATTTCGAATTGAGTGTTTTTTCGAGCATAATATTAACAAGCATGAATTCAAGCCAAATAGAACCGAATATAAAATATTTGCGATCAGGTTTAATTTATTTACATCCCTAATATAAATATAGAGTTTACAACTATTTACGAACAAATTTCGAGTTCCACCTTCTAAACCCTCGCCTCTTAACCAATCCTCCACCTCTAAATCTACAGCAACGCGAAGCTCAATAAATAGATGTGATAGAAAAAAGAATATATTATATTAAAAAAGAAAAATGTCATAAAAATTCGCATGCCAAATATTTCTTTCAAAAATAACTAAATGTTCCAACAGATAATTTTGACATGTTTTGATTCGGTTTAAATACTTGATCAAATTTAACAAAAGAAAAAAAAACCAAAATAAAATTGTAAACTTGTAATAAGGGATCTGCGCCGAGTAAATAAAATTTTATGAACATAACATGTTTCACTGCAAGCAACTTACAACCGGACATCCCCACTTTCATCCAACTGCGATATTATTATATCCGATAACAGGGATGGACGGACTTGGATATGGTTTATATGAGGTCAATATTTCCAGCTTATTAATTAGGGTTGAGTGCATTAGTCACAAACCTTATTAAGAGAGAGATATAAGTACTTTTTTATTCACGTCTATGAAAATTTCAACATTTATAGGCCTTCAAATAAGTGGAAAGAAAAATGTAGGCACTTAATATGTTATGTTTTACGAAACTTCAATAAACAAAGTACCGTTCACACAGGCAGCGTTGCCGGCCTTCAAGCGCTCTTCCAACCTCTATTCTTCATTGCCCTTGGACTACCAAGGATATCTGCGAGAACGTGTTCTCAACCTCGCCAATTTTATTTTTTTAACAGAAAAAACAACAGCCCAATTGCTCGTAGAGTGCAACACATTCTCTAAACAATCTTTTTTCGAAACACTTTGTCGGTGTATGTTCTGATTACACATCCATTATTTGGGTTCGGGTGTGATAATTGAAGAGCACATTTGCATGGCACCCACTAACATGTTTTCAAACGTGATAGCAACGAGAGCTCATATCAATGTGCAACGAGGCACTGTGTAACTTCATAGGGCACACGTCTTTTTGTGCCGCAAAACAAACAGTGAGTTAGCCCCCTGTAGCCATTTTATCTGAATCCCATTCTGTAGCACTCAATAAGGAGACGGCGGCTCACAAAGGGCGACTAGTTGAAGATCTTTTGCCCCATGTATGTCAATATACCTAGAATACATGCTAAAAGTTCTTGTTCAGGCCTGCAAGTTTTAGGCCAAGGTGCAGCTTCAAGTATGTTTTGAGTTAAAAATGTCAGATGAGCTTCAATGAATTGTTAGGCTCGTCTTTGAACCTGAACTTTGCAACGTGCAGATATTACCTCATTTGCTTCAACAATTTGATGGATGATTTGGCTGATTTTCTGCGTAGAAGAATACAACTAGGAATGATAAAATAAAATACTCAACAAAATAGCGGTAATAAGGGATGAGGAAAATGTTGTACGAGCAGCATTCAGAGAGTACAAGGCCAGGTACATCTTCAATATGAGCAAATTAATAATTTACAAAGCCAAAGCCACAAACTACGAGTATCAGCACGTCCTAATTTATCAGAGTGCTCAAAGCTCATACTTTCACATTTAATGTGGTGTCTTAGGTACAGAGCTCATTGCATCTCAGTTTTCAGTTTGATTGTTTTAGTTGTTCACTGATGTTTAAGATTTAAAAGAAGTTGGTCTAATTAACATGCAGGCACAGGGCATTCAGAACATATAAGACACACCTCATTCAATTCAGCCACTTGATGCAGTAACTGACTGATTTTCTGCACATTAGTAAAATAAAGCGATCAACATCAGTACTGGAACTTAAAAACTAGATGAAGGTTAACCACCTTATACCATTAAAAAGCTCACACAATTCATGTCCATGTATTTGGACATTAATGTAAGATTAGATAAAAAGTAATTTGAGCAATTTGTATCAGTTTCAATTTGGTCAAAAAGGTTCAAATGGTATCTCCCAGTTGGAACCTATAACTGTAAAACCACTACACTATCTGATTGCAACACATTAAATACTTTAACCAATCAAATGGTTGAAAGATAACAACTAACTAACCATGATGGATGGCCTAAAAGATTATTATCCAAAGCAAGTTACTGATAATTTCTCAAGTAGAGCTCTGCGTTACTCTTAACAACACCAGTATTAATGAATTTTGCAGGCAGTCAAGAGAAGCCGTAAAAGAATAGAACCTAGGAGGAATATATTGTGAAGAGTTTGAGATTAGAGATGCAATAGTTCATTAGGCGGTTCTCATTGGGAGATTGTGCTTGGTTCTAGTTGATAATATTAGAAGTCTGATTCCACACCTCTTCCTAACACAATGCCATCATAAACTACTAGTACGTTTACCTCAATCAAGTGTTTCCCACAGAGCTATTCCCAATTAAGACCTACAAGGGGATGCAAATTCACATCCTCTTTATATACCATACAATTGAATTGAACATGTTGAATAAGCATTAAAATACTGGTATAGAAATTCAGTTTGATTTTATTGAAACAAAATCAGAAACTCCTTAAAAATACAGAGAAACTTTTTTTCAGATGATTAAGTAGTCACATCATGGCATGCCCTTCCACAATTCTGAACAGAATCCTAAGCGTCGATTTTTTAATAAAAATATTAATGATAAAAAAATCATTTTTTGACGATCACAAAGAAAAAAACGTAAGGATTTTCGGAGATTGAAAGTAGCGCATACCCTATCCTTATCCTGAACAAGAAGCAGCAACGAATCACTCTCACTTGTGACCGGCCTTCGCCGCCGCCATGCTCACAACTGTGGAGCCGGCGAAGCACCTCCACATCACTCCCCAGTACCCCACAAGCCTTGCCCGATCGAGTAGCTGCACAGGCAGGAACTTTGAGTACAGAATCCGAAACCCGAGCCGCATCCGTCTCCAAAATTCAACTTTGAAACGTTCCCGAGCTACTAACGGCGGCGGTGGCGGCAGGAGGAGGAGGCGGCCGGTCGGGTTGGACAGCGAGGCCTTCGTGGCTGGAGGGCGGGAAGACGGCATCCCCGAAGTCGGGAGGCGCTGGCATGGCGGCGGGCTGAGCGTCCCAGTCTGCTCCAGCGAAGAACTTCGCCGCCGGTGCCGGAGCTCCACCTCCTGTGCTTCGTTCACTCCCATGGGTTTGTTTATTACTTACTAGATTAGTATATATCTTTAATCAAGTTTGTTAGCCTTAATGGGAGTTTGGTTCAAAAAATTAATTACATGAGCTACATATCATATATAATTAATAAAATTTTATATATTTTTAGTGGATATTATAAAATAACTAGTCGTTAACTCGCAAAATAAGTAACATATATGATTTTTAATAATTTATTATTTTTATATTTTTGTTTATTTTCAATTGATTTAGATTTTAACGTAAATTTAAATCAAATTCAAATATAAGGTATTTAAATTAAAAAATTTAAGTAAAAAGATACCCAATAAATTTTAATTAAATTATATTTTTGTGAATGAAAAGTAAATGAATTATATTTTAAAACATTAAAAAGACACAATGTAATACCGTATTAAAAGAAAGGTAAATTTGTATTTTATTTTTAGAAATAAAAAATAAAGATAATATCATGAAATAATTAAATATACATGGCAAATCTTAGTTAAATTAAAATCATTGTAAATAAAAAATAAGTGGGTAATATTATAAAATATTTAAAGGTATTAAAAGGCTTTAATTTTATATATTAATATATAATATAAATATAGAGATAGATATTATATATATTAAAAGTAAAATACATAAGATAATTTTTTTGACAGGTTTATTTTAGATTTTTAAAATATTTTATTTAAAAGATATTTTTAAAATAGTATTTATTATAATTACTTTGATAATTAAAAATTAAAAAGGGTTATAAATATCAAATTAATTAAAATTTATTATTATTATTATTATTTTATTTATCAATATAAATTTTAAATAGTAAAAACGTTAAATTGCTCGAAACAAAAAATATGACTATGTAAACTATATTAGTTATAACTCATAAATATAAGGCTCGAGCTTAGTCATTATTATCATCTTATTAAATAGTACATATGCTACATGTTATTATTATTAATTATTAATTATAATTATAATTCGCTCTTAAAGACTATTTTTTAAAAAACACATAGTTAGAATATAACCAAAGAATCGACCGAAACCGAACCGGAAAAAATTCGGATCGGTATTCGGTAGAAAATAAAATCCCGAGGTATAGGAGGGAGGCATTAAAGTTTGGTAAACGCAGGTATATTACTCACAAAACATGCACAACAATATCTCCGTTGTTGTCTAGGTTTGATCTTTTGGTCCAGGTAAGTAGCTGTGCTTTTCTCAAGTGGTGTGGAGAAAGTGAAAACTTGCTAAGAGAAGAATTCTCCCTTGCAGATGAGAGTTGGAGAAATCGACTTCACGTACCATGAACGGATGTCGTAACGGTCAAAGCGGGCTCTTGATTAGTGAGCGAACTATTCCAATCCTGAGGGATTTTAACAACTCTGTATTTAAGTTCTTCACAATCAGAAAACGTGGAGATTTATGAGTACTATACAGCACATCTCCAGACTTGTGGTTTAAAGGATTCTAAAGTACTCTGGCCTGAGAGTACTTGGTTTTCGTGCTCAGGGCTAGAAGAATTATAGAGGTAAAGAGAGGGCTTAAGATATACATATGGACCAAGAAGATGAAATGAGAAAAATGCCGAGAGAGGTATTAGTAAAGCAGATAGATGGGGATGCTACTATGTTTGCAATCCAGTGCCTCCTCAGTGAGGTGCCCTTAAGAGAGTTCACGAGAAGTATACGAGTATTTTCTTTCATATGAGAGTTTGCTCTTATAGCCAGTTTATTATAGTTATATTTTAGACCAGTAAAAGTTGTTACTGACGTATTTTTATACTATATGTAGGTGATAACTAGAAGATGGATGTGTCAGCCTGGAGAGAGAAGTAATGATGTCGCTTGCACATATATGTCAGTCGATAGAGTGGTTAATATTTTATTTATAATGTTATTATATTGTGACATGACTAATTGTTAAGACATGATGATGTGACATGATTAATTGTTAAGATATGATGATAGAATGTGAAACATGAATAGATTGTGTAGCGGAAGCATAGTGGGTTGAGACCCAAGCTTAGAGTGAGTAAACTGTATATTAGATTATGTGAATGAAGTTGTTTGATATATAAATATATATTTGCATAAATATTTATATATATTATTTTGACAGGGTGATCATAATTACACTTTTAGGGGAGACTCTATTTGTTTAATTTTTAGAATTTCTTATTATTTTTTTGTAATTATTATTGGTGTATAAATTAGTTTGTATGTCATCCATATATTATTATGTTAAGATTTTGTGCATTCATTCATACATGACGAGTCGTATCTTCTTCTTAAGACGCCGAGATTAGATCCACATGACTTGAGTTCAGGTTAGCTGACCTTACTGAGGCCTGTAACATGCCAGTTTTGTTTACGAGTGTGAACCAAATTTGGAGTGTTACAATATCAAATTTATTCAATTAAACTAATTGTACCATGTACTCGTATTGGTCAAAACTTTGGTGTTGTCACTAGTAAAATTTAAAAATTATTATAACTGACTAGTTTGAAATCAACTCAAATAAAAATAAATATATTAAGGACGTGCTCTGAAAATCACCTTAAATACTTTTGTAAACAAAATATCATTTTAATTATATCAATTGTATAAAATAATAAAAGGGTTACTAAAACCTAAAATAATAATAATATTTTTCATTTAAATTAGTCATGATATGTTGATTCTTTAATGATTTGCTTAATAATTTGCTAATAAATTGATTTGCTAATTTATTTTGTTATTAATCACAATAGTATTAATATTTGTTGTGTTGCTTTAAAATATTAAATAAGTCATAATATGTCAATTATTTAATGAGTTGTTTAATGATTTGCTTATACTTGATTTGTTTAATTATTATGTTATTAATCATATTAATTTTAATACTTTGTCTCACTTTAATTAACTATTCATGATATTTTACTTATGTTAATTACTTGTTTATTTTGGGATATTTTGCTTTATAAATATGTATTTTTGTTTTATTAGTTATTTTGAGAATTGTTATTTGATACATATGTTTGTATGCATGTGAATATAACGGGCCAAGAATAATGATGTATGATTATTTTGTGAGATGCTTTAAGTTTAAGACTTCTAAATATATATTCACTATATATATTATATAATTATTAATCATTACAATTAAAATTTTGGATGCTCAATAGTCATTCGGTAGACAAACCAATATTCGGTCAAATACTGTCAATCGGACATCCATGACCACCCTTAAATATGATGTCTAAAATTTGCAAATCCCTGTAGGCTGATACTTGCTATGTCGTGCGATATGTAACATAGAAAAGAATTTTTTCAACTAATATGATTAAGGCGTTCTGATGTTGATTTTTCAATCCTTTATTTTTTTTACTTTTCTTTAACAATTGTTTAGATTATAAGATTAAAAAATGAAAAAAAAACTGTTTCCATCTGATGAAAAAAATCTGTTATAACTATCTTATTATAAAAATATAAAAATGAATGATGTTACATAATAGGTTTTCTTGCTGACCAAATATTTGTAAGAAAAATTATTAAAATATCTATTTTCTTCCTTTCTCAATCCAATTTCTTTTTTCAATTTTCGGCTACCAAACTGACCTCAACGGCATTAACAGTGATTAGAGTAACAATACAAGCAGTGAAATGATTAACTTTTTATGAAATAGAAAAAATTACAAGCCCATCAAAGTAAAAGTACCAAGTGGTGAGGAAGTCATATTCAGAAGCTTCAATAGCAGCCAAATGGCCATAGCCAAAGCCAATAGGTCAGAGCTAGAACACAAGTTTATATTAGACACCAAGTACTTGTTCAAACATCAAAATCTATAATAAAAATACAGAAATACACAAGGTTAGTTTCGTAAATTCACAATCACTAGTACACCTTCTTGGAAAAGAGAGACCTTAATCCGAACGGCCCTCCTCCGGCGCCACCGCCGGCAGGCCGGCACCCGCCGCCGCCGCCGCCCTTTTGTCTGACACCCATGCACATCGGGACATTGAGCTTGACAACTCTCGCTCGGCTACCGCCGGAGCTAGCGCCGGCTCCTCCTCCGGCAAGTGTGGTAGCGGCGGGCTCCTTCGCATTCGCCGCCCTTCTGTACTCACCACCCTTGCAAAAGAGGAGAAAAAAAAACAAGTCTCTTGCAGAAAGTGGACTGCATATTTTCCTGGATCAGAGTATGTTTTGGGGATCCTCATTTGGAGATAGTAGCAGGGAGGTGTGTGTCACTTTGGAAAACAAAGTTCATGATTGCTTGTTTATTACCATCTTGGCGTCTCCGTTCTGATCTTCGATCATCACTTTATCCCCATTGTCAAAAAAAAATCCAATTCCTACTATTTCCGAAGTTCCAAGTGCATCAGTTGGTATGCCCTCTTATTTGTGCAACAAGATCGTGGAGATGTTAGCAAACATTTGAGTTTGATGTTAAAATTGTCAGTGTCTTAGGTCAATATAAATTACCAATTTTGTTATGCATGGATTGTGATCGATGTGAGCTTGTTAATTAGATCATTGCCAGTTATGCTATGAGGATGACAAAGTGCTTGTTTTTGTGTCAATGAACGGAGGCCGCTTCTTCTTAAACGAACGAGGCATTAAACGATGATCCGATGATACAATGATGATCCTATGGGCCTTTACAGAAAATACCATGTTAGGAGTATTGTTGAAGGCTAAATAAATCTTGGTCAATTTGATTTGTGAAATGTTCACAATTTTTATTTTTCCCTTGTCCATTTTCATGTTCTACTATAGTTGCTACTAAATGGGTTTTATGATTTTAATTTGAAATTTAGGACAGTAAATAATACATAATAAATAAATAGTTTCTACTATAGTTTGTTTAAATTGTGTCAATAGAAAAAGCGTTTTTTTGTTCAATTTTCAGAAAGAATGAAAGGAAAAGAAAATTATTTCTATTGTAAAGAAAATTCTTTCATAATTATCAATCCCTTTACATTAAAGTTTGGATTTTTATATCTCTTGTCATGTTTTAACCTTTCTTATATCATAATTAATTCTGCCTCTATTATATTTTATATGCCCCATAATTAAAAATTATTATTATTATTATTATTATAAATGTGTTCGACTATAATTCTACCTAAATTAAGAATGAAAAATTGTAATAAACTTTAATATATTTATAACTAATTGATAACCCTCATGATGTGTGGCTAAAAGATATAAAATAAATCCTAAGTATAATACAAAATCAAAACAAACCTTAATTA
>JAURVB010012058.1:0-17525 GCA_033002965.1 Piper betle | reverse complement strand
AAGTAGGTTAGATTGATATTGTTAGGCCGAATGGGCGGGAAACAAGCGTCGTTGACTTTTTTTAATCTAAAAATTAATTTAAAAAATAAGCCTTTCTCCTTTATAAGATACAAATATTTTCCACCGTTTAAATCTGCTTAATTTGAGAGTGAAATTTTTTTCTTCATAGATAACTATACGGCGAAGGAGGTACCCATTAAATGTTTTAATTTATCAAACCTATTTAGACTAATTCAAAATAAACCAATTATAGTCCAATTTTTTATAGGAAAAGTAAATTTAATTATTTAAGCCTAACAATTTGATCGTCCAAAATTCAACGTAGGTTTTCTCGATGGTGGGTTACCACAAAAGAAACATGCATTGAATTCGACGACCATAACCGGTAATTAAGGAGTAAAGTATCAATATTAGATATGATCATAGTATCTAATGACCTCCACTAGCTGCTTTGCATGACTTGGTAATCTTTTCTTTGGAAAGAAAAGGTGCTTGTAAATTAGTCACTTCAACTTCTTCATCATCAACCTCTTGTTAAACAATGTTGTCAAGGACATATATGGGAAGGCACTCTCAAATCCTTATATGAATAACATGTGAGGTATGTTTTATTTAATTATAATATTTTATTATGCATGTCTACGTATCTTTTTTTACACCATGGACACTGTCTTGATACTAATTTGCTATCGAATTTTGTCACAAAATGGAAGGTCTCATCACAAATACAAGCGTAACACATTTAATTGTTCGTGATGAAAAATGTGACAAATGATTTGTTAAAATTATTCGTTGCACAAGTTCGAAGAAAGGTTTTTGAAAAAAAAATACAAATTTTATGTTCAAATATTTAAATTTAACTTTATATGGTTACTTAAAACTTTTAAATTTCAATAAAAAAGTTATTTGAAAAACCTGTTATTTAAACTTTGTCACAAGCTTTTGTAACAAAGATTTTGTCACAACTGTGCTGTGGCAAAGCTGTGTCAAAGCAATCTCAATGTCAATTATGATAAATTTCGTGACTAATTTGTTACTAAGACAAATTTGTGGTGACAGATGCTCATTTTCTTGTGGGGAGTGTGGACAAGAACTAACAAAAATGTTTTGATTAGATTCACAAATAAAAAAAGGAAGTCGAGATGTATAAGCAACAATGTTTGGCAATGACAAATTTCGTAACTGGCTTGTTACGACTTTTTTTGTGTGACAAATTTGTGGTGATAAATCCTCATTTTTCCTACTCAAGTCATAAAAAGATTTATTTGCAAAGTTCTGGATCTCACATGTCATAGACAAATACCAAGGAAGCCTCCAAATAGATGCCCTTTATAGAGTTTTCAAGGACTTATATATATTTTACTGAACATTAGATGTTATATTTCTTCCTGTTATGTAAGGAAGAATTAGGTCTTTTGCTATTGGCTCGAGTCAACAGATTAATCAATTAAGCCTGACCAAACCAATTTAAGCATCAACTTCTTTTTTAATAGGAAATGATGCGAATGTGAATCCAAATAGTATTATGCTAAGTGGGTAAAATCTATCAAATTCTCCTTTTTTATAACCACCTATCAACTATAAATTATGAAGTTTAAAATAATCTTTGAACAAAATTAATAGTGATGAAAAAAGATACTTGGTAATGTTACAACAAACTCGATGTAGTAATTGCATGATTAGTTTAAATCTTTTTAATTGAAAAAGATTAACCTAATTATTACAGTTAAAATTTTAAACACCCCCAATTAAAAAGATTTAAAACAATCAAATAAATATTACAACGAGTATTCTATAACAACTGCTACAACAAATAGTAGTGCTACACATGGTTGCATAAATCAGAATCGGAATCGGTTTTTGAAGGAGTCGGAATCAGAATCAGTCTAAATTGACCGGGAATCGGTTCAGTTGAATCGGTCTGAATAGGTCCAAATCGGTTTGAATAGGTCTGTAGTAATTGCACGATTAATTTAAATCTTTTTAATTGAAGGAAATTAACTTAATTATTACAGTTAATTTTTAAACACCCCCAATTAAGAAGATTTTAAACAATCAAATAAATATTACAACGAGTATGTTATAACAACTACCACAACAAATGGTAGTGCTATAACAAACTCGTTGTAGTAATTGCATGATTAGGTTAAATCGTCTTAATTGAAGGAAATTAACTTAATTATTATAGTTAAAATTTTAAACACCCCCAATTAAGAAGATTTAAACCAATCAAATAAATATTACAGTGAGTATGTTATAAAAAGTGCTATAGCAAATCCCTGGCCAATTAGTAGACTTTGAGTTCTCTATTAGGAAAATTTTTATCTATTGACAAACTATACCATGGATGAATTTTGCTAAGCCTTTGACCACGGTTGGAAAATACCAAGCCCAAATGCCCTATATTTGTTTTTCCCCTCTCATTATAAAGCCATCCAATTTATTTATCCGATTAAACCACTCTAAGCTAGACACTTTAATTATTAATTTCATTTTCGAGCTGTTATGCTAAATTTTCACACTAGCATGTAATTTTCAAAAGGCCGATGATATTTCCAACAATAAAGGGTTTCTAAAAAATCTTACTTTTAATAACTACTATCGAATCACAATAATTATTAATTTTATTATTATAAGAAATTTCATTGGCCGTTTAAAATATTTTTTTATAAAAAACAAGTTCTTTAATGTAGGTATCTCCATTTAAAAAGGAAATCAATAAGTTATTTTAAAAAATATTTACATAGTTTTAATAAAGTTGACCAATTAAATATATTTTATTAATAAAAAGGGAACTGAGTATTGAGTACTGACCTCTTATTAAAGATATCAATGTTAACTAATCAAAATACAACAAAAAAATTAATCATATAGTGTATGTAGTCTCACTATTGGAGAATTGTTTTCCATCGGTACTCTTTTGGTGGTCAAATTTGTCGCAATTTTGTCACGGTTATTCTCTATCAAATTATTTATCACGATGAGCCACAACAAATGACTATTGAAACATTTGATACAACAATTTGTCATAGCAAGTTTGTGTCAAACGTTTGATACAAACTCCATGCTATAAAACCGCAAAACACAAAGCGACTGTCACAAATGCACAGATGTATAAATCGGCGGCGATCCGATTTAAAAAATAACGTGAATCGACTAGGCTCGAATCGGTCTGCGAATCGGCCGATTCGAGCCAATTTCACCCGATTTGAGCCGATATCGAAACCGGCTCAAATCGGCCGATTCTGGCTGGCGACTGGGAGGCGACAAGGGCGGCAACAGGTGACCAGGGGGGCCAGGGCTGGGGGGCAATAGTGGCATGGGACGGAGCGGCGAGGCGAGGGCGAGGGAGGCAATGGGGCTGGTGAGGGCGGGGTAGGGCGAGCTGTGAGGGTGGGCCTGTGAGTGGCGGGAGGACGAGGGGGAGGCGAGGGCAGGGCAATAGGGTGGCGACAGGGCGAGACAAGGGGCGAGGAGGGGGGGGGCGACTGGGCAACAGGGTGGCAGGGCGGCGGCGGTGGCGAGGGGAGAACGAGGGATGAAATATAAGTGGCATTCTCGTAATTAAAAGTTAACTCGACTCCGACTCGAGTCAAAAATAATAACTAACTCCAAATAATTTAAAAATTCAAAAATATGAAAAATATAATAAAATAATACACATATAACATAAAAATATTTTAGAATGACATATTTTATACTAATAACCCACTAATTTTGACTATATTAAAAATATCATAAAATATAATACACATTATAACATGAAAAATATATCAGAATCACATATTTTATACTAATAACCCACTAATTTTGACTAAGTTGAAATTTTTCTATACGACCGATTCAGACCGATTTAACTAAACCAATTCTTATCTAATTTAAACCGATTCTGATTCTAATTCTTTACCTCTACTCCTTCAAAAATCGATTTTAATTTTTACAACCATAAATAAATGTGTAAAAATTTAACACCACTTCAACACCCTTTATCAAGTCAAATATTTTTTGCAAGTAGAGCTGTAATCCAGACAAAGTATGGGAAACTTGTGGAAACTTGTAGAGCTTTCATGCAGAAACTTGTAGAGCTTTCATGCACCATCCCATCTTTCTCACACATCATCTCGTCTCGACGGTCTATATCCAACTCTGGACTCTGGAAGCATCTTCAACCACTTTTCTCCCTATTAATACCTCTCTTCTCTGCTCAGCCATTCATCAAATCCGAGTTTCCTCTCAACTATAAGCAACCTCAAAACTTGCTCTTTGATCCTACTAACAATGGCGCTCATCCCAAGCTTCTTCGGTGGCCAACGCTCCAACATCTTCGACCCTTTCTCTTTGGATGTCTGGGATCCTTTCCACGGCTTCCCCTTCACCGGCGCACTGACGAGCGGCCAACACACCAACGAAGCTGCCCAGATCGTCGAACACCAGGGTCGACTGGAAGGAGACCCGGGAAGCTCATGTCTTCGAGGTCGACCTCCCTGGGTTGAAGAAGGAGGAGGTTAAAGTGGAGGTGGAGGATGGAAGGGTCCTCCAGATCAGTGGGGAGAGGAGCGGGGAGCACGAGGAGAAGACGGATAAGTGGCACCGTATCGAGAGGAGCTGCGGCAAGTTCCTCCGACGCTTCCGGCTGCCGGAAAATGCAAAGGTGGAGCAGGTGAAGGCGTCGATGGAGAATGGCGTGCTCCAGGTTGTGGTTCCCAAGGAGGAAGAGAAGAAGCCGGAGGTGAAAGCCATTGACATCTCCGGATGAGAAGGATGGGAACAATTCTATATGTATGTGCATAATAAAGAGGTGTGTCTTTTTGGGTATCACGAAAGAGTGAAAATAAGATTGGTTTTGTCTAAAGTTGTGACTATGAATATATATATGCCGTTTAATATCTCGTTTTTGTTCAGTTCGGGAAGAAATGTAAACGTTTATTGTGGGAATTATATGTATAGTTTGTTGTCTTGTTTTTGCTCTGTTCTGGTATTGGTATAATTGAAATGTGAAATGGTTGGCGGGGGTTAAAAATCATCGAACCTCCTTACTTCATGAAATATCACCTTGTTCAAGGATAGATACCATGAAACCTCCCGACGAGAAGAGACAACAGAAAACTTTGATTGATGTATATCTATCTTCAATATTTTGTCAAGGAATTCAAATATGCAAAAAAAATTATATAAAAAAGAAAAGAGCATGGCAAAATCGATAGGATTTCGACATGTGCAAATAGAATGGAGGAAGGGATGTTGGGATTAACCACAAATAAAAATTTTGAATCGGCGACAACAAAAAAAGAATAACATTGAAATCAAAAAATTAAAAGTAAAGTACACTTCAAATATTCTGTTGAAAATTTCCAAATGAATGCAAAAAATTACTGTTACAATTGGCCTAAATTCACTATAATTATTAAATAATTATAATTATAGAATCTTTGAAAAACAAACTCCTATATCTACATCAAACAAATCACTAACAAATTGAAATATTAATACAAGAAAAAAACCCTCCAAAGTTGGTTAATGATGATGACGAAATTATAAGTCAACAATCTAAATCGAAATCCAGAATCTAATCTTCTACTCAATACCAAATTAGCCCTTTTACCACTTTCTCTATTTTAATTTCTCACATAATTTAGGCCTCAAAACATACTATATATTTTCTCTCCACAAAAACCCTTTTAAGTTACATAAGTTGTGGCTAGGGCTGTTAAACGAGCGACCGAGTTGAGCTTACCTTATGCTCGAACTCAACTCAAATAACTCGAACTCCAGATTGAATGAGTTTTGAGTATATAAACTTGAAATCGACTCGAATATTTCTGATACTATTTGAACTCGACTGAAGCTCAAATATACTTAAACTGTTAAATTTTAAGGAGCTCAAAACCAGCTCGTTTGGGAGCTCAAAACGAGACCATTTGGGAACTCGAAACCAGCTTGTTTTGGAGCTTGAAACCAATTTATTTATGAGCTCGAAACCAGCTCATTCATAAGCTTGAAAATTGCTCGTTTTGGAGAGAAAAGATACTGTTATGGAGATTAAATATTAACAAAATAGTCTATCATACTCATAATACACTCATCACCAATCAAACAATCAACTGTCCTCATTACAAAAAAATGTCCCTAGCTCATCTTATTCATATCAATTTTATTATGTTTTTCTAAATTGCATTGTAGTCAACTAATATGCTTAGAATCATACAAGATATCATACAAATATCACTTCATCCACTACCAGGCATAACGTCCAACAATCAATCCTAACATGTTGTGCTAATAATTATCAATTTTAAATAATTAAATCAGAGGTAACTATACCTCTCATTGTCGGCAATCGGTGACGGTTAAGGTATCGCCGCACGTCTCGGAGCTCGAATTCAGCACTCGGTGGCGCCAGAAGTTCAATTGGAATCGACTGGATGAGTTCGACGAAAGATCTAGCGAATTCGACTTTCGACGGTTTCGGTGATTTTTCGATAACTGTTGCTGGCGGTAGCTACCGGCAGGATGGAAGCGACTCGGCGAGCCCTACGTATTTACGACGTCGATAAGGTCGGTGGAGGAGGCTGTTCGCTGGAAAAAAGGGCAAAATAGGGGCGATTGGTGGTGGGGTGATGAGATTCGGCTGGGATGGGCGGCACTAGGCTCCGCTCTAGTCGCGGGAGGGTTGGCGACGTTGAGGCGGCAACTGGATGGCGGCAGCGACAGTCACCGATGACGTATTCAGCGACTAGAGTGCGGCGAGGTAGTGGCAGCTTCATCGTGTTGTGGAGGGGGGGGGGGTGGGGGGGTGGGTGGAATGGTTGTCTATGTTCTAGCGGTGACCACCGGCGTCGATCAGAGATGGTGCAGCGGCCGGAGGCGGCGTTGGTGACGGAGAAGGAGGGCGCCATCGAGGGTTGGGGGTGGGGGGTGAATGGCTCGGTGGCGATATTGTAAATAAAAATTGACTCGACTACTACTTGAGCCAAAAATAATAACTAACTAATAATAAATCCTAAAAAAATCAAGAAAATAAGGGGAAAATCCCATAAAATATAATACACATCATAACACCACAATGACACGTTATATAACTAATAACTCAACCAAACCACCCTATAACATGTTCTAATACGATATTTGGCCTAAAATAATTCTACGATCAAATACACAAAAAAACATACTGCATACTTTCATATACTTTGATAACTTATTTTTCATCATCTTTCCAAACTTATCATCATATACTCAAGTACACTTGATGTAACAACCCAGTCCGGTCCACGCTCCAAAACCAAATTGGAATGTCACTAGTCCCGGTTAGGTCAGCAAACAACATGTGTAGATCTATTCTCAGTGTCTCAAGATGGAAGATATCAATCGCTATGCATAGATGAATGCACAAAAATAAACCTAACATGCTACTATATAGATGACATGACAACCAATTTGCATACCAAAATATGTATGACAAAATCGATAAAATTTGTAAAAAATAAAATGGTCAGAGTCTTCCCGAAAAGTGCAATTTAGGGCCGCCCTATCAAATCAACATGTATACGTATATAACTAATTAATAAACATTCACACAATAAATTCATTCAACTATATAATTCATTTCTTTATTAAGTCTTGACTCAACTGCTGATTTACCTTCATCTTATTTAACTTGGTCATGACCCATATATGCATTCTATTCAAATTTCTCATTAATTCTGGGCCTTGACTTGTAACACCCCAAATCCGGTTCATGCTCGTGAACCGAACCGGCATGTTACAGGCCCCGGTTAGGTCGGCTAACCCGAACCTAACTCATGCGGATCCAATCTCGGCGTCTTAAGATGAAGATACGATCTCGTCATGAATGGATAAATGCACAAAATCCTAACATGGTACTACATGAATGACATGCAAATTAAATTTCACACCATCACAATCACGATCAAAATCAATGAAAGTTCTAAAATATAACGGACAGAGTCTCCCCTAAAAGTGCAATTAGGGGCCACCCTGTCAAAATACATATATACAAATATATATAGCATATATCAACAATTTCATTCACACATAATCTAATCTACTATATACTCATTCTGAAGCTTGGGTCCTAACCCATCATACTTTTGCTGCGCTACTCTGATCATTTCATTTCATGTCATTGTCATGCCTCAAACATTTAATCATAGTCATTCACAAAATAATAACATAATAATACAATATTAAACATTCAGAAATCTAACATGTGTGTGCACAAGACCTCATTGCTCCTCCGTCCAAGCCGGCTCATCCATCTCGTGCTTATCACCTACATATATATAAGAAAAACGTCAGTAACAAGCGTTACTGGTCCGGAAAATAAAATAACTATAACAAACTGGCTATGAGAGCAAACTCTCATCTGAAAGAAAACCATCATACTTCCACGTGAACACTCTGAAGGGCACTACTGAGGAGCCACTGGGCTGCAGACCCGGTAGCATCCCGAACTTACTGCTCTGCTGCTGGTACTGTGCTACTCTCAGCACTTCTTTTTCAGTACTTCTCGTGAAACTTTATCCTAAGCCCTCTCCTTACCTCCATATCTCTCCTGGCCTTGAGCACGAAGGCCGAGTACTCTCAGGCAGTCGCCTTTAGTACCCTTTGAACCACAAGTCCGGACATGCGCTGTACTAAACAGTACCCGTAAACCTCCACGTTCTCCGGGTGTGAGGAACTCAAACGCGGAGTTGTCAGGATCCCTCGGGAATGGAACAGTCCGCTGGCACTAATCCAGAGCCCGCTTTGACTGTCACGGCATCCTCTGCATGGTACGTGCAGTCGGTTTCTCCATCTCTCGTCTCACTGAAAACTCGATAAAACTATATATATAGGCCTGGGAAGGGATTCATATAATAGGCCCGAAGGCAACTTGTGGTGGATCTTGTTTTCGAAATCATCCTCGAGGGATCTCATCCTCGAGGGGTTATTAATCCGGAAAATATTCGATTAAATGGCCCGAGTTAAGTGGGATCCGATAAAACGCCACTTAACCCGCCCTGCAATAATAAAATAAACATACAATGGAAGAGCGTAAAACAAGACGAGTCCTAAACGGACCTGGTAGAAGCTCCAAGCGTGTCATCGCGCCTAGGCGGCAAGCTCCTACTCCGTACCTACACATCAAAACTAAATACTAACGCCCGCTAACTAAATGATGCATCAAATCCGACATGACCCTCACACCATAAAACCAACATTAACCATAACAATCAATATTTATAAATGTAAAAATAATTCCAACTTATCCTATTAACACCTATTTTATTACATTTCCTAAGTTACGTTGTACTCGATTATCATACTCAAATTTACTTTACTTCATTAGCTCATTTAACCTTCATTCCCTGTTAATCACATCATGCACATGTTTACTTCATTCATAATCTTAACATTCATCATAATAATTAATCAACCCTAGCATGCTGTGCTAACAATCATCAAACTTTAACTTATAAATTCGGAGGTAATTATACCTCACGTCGTTGGCGATCGACGACGCCTAGGGTTCCGTCGCGCGTCTCGGAGCTCAAATTCGGCGCTCATCGGCGTCCGAAGCTCGATCGGGCTCCACTGAGTGAGCCCCGCGGAAGATCCGGTGAATTCCGGCGAATTCCAGAAATTCCAATTTTTCGGCGGTTTTCCGGCAGCTACTGGCGGTTTTCCGGCGGCTTCCGGTGGTTTTCCGGCGACAATCGCCGGCGGCGTCTACTAGTCGGAAAGGGGTCGTGTTGGGTACCCTCGGAACCGGCTCGGCGAGCCCGACTCATCTATGGCCTCAACATGGTCGACGGAGTTGGCGGCTCGCCGGAAAATGGTCAAAACAGTGGTGGCGGCGGTGGGTGACTCGATCCGGCCGGGATGGGCGGCGCTGGCCTCCGTTCCGGTCGGGGACGGTCGTGGGTTGGTCGAAGACGTCGAGGTGACCACTCGATCACGGCGGCGACGGTCGCCGGCGGCGAAATCGGCAACGCGAAGCGCAACGCGGGCGCGGCGATTGGCGAGGCGTTCCGGCGTCGCGGCGGCCACATGGTGGCCGGACCTGGTCGGGGCGGCAGGGCGACGCCGTGGCCGGGCTGGGCGGCGTCGATCGGCGGCCAGGCGGCGCCGGCCGTGGCGGCGGTGGCGCGCGAACAGGGGCGGCGCGGGCGAGGGTTTGGGCGCGGGGGAAGAAAAAGTCGGGGTGAAAATGGGTGGCAAACTCGTAAATAATACTTGACTCGTCTCCGGCTCGAGTCAAGTATCATAACTAACTCGTATTAAATCCTAAAAAAATTCATAAAAATCGGGAAAAAATCCCGTAAAATCAAACAACACCAAAAAAATTATAATGATATGCTCTAGAACTATCAACCCACCCAAACTGCCCGAACGCGTCCTAACGCGGTAAACAGCCTAATACTAATTCTACGATCCACTATATATAAAAATAAAAAAAATGACTGGCATACTCTCATATATCTGATAACTCATTCTGTTCTGCTGTGTTCATGACGTTATCATCATATACTTGGGTACGCATGACCCTCATAGCTCATACACGCGACTGGCATCGGCTCGGTACACGTGTCCTGAAACTGACTCAACTCGAAAGATAACGGTCCAACCGACCGGTTCTGAATATAAAACCCTGACTCGAATCGTGGGTTTTACACGACTTATTTGTTATACTTATTTAATGTCTAAACATATTTATTAACATGTCATTGTTAGCAATTTTTCTAATGTAAGATACATCATATCACACCACATCATCATGTATTGCATTTCATTACATCATCCTAAAATATTAAACACGCTATCATCTGACATGTGTGTACGTAAGAGACGTCACTGCTCCTCCGTTTAGGTTGGCTTATCCTAGTCATGAACAACACCTACATATATTATAAAAACATGTCAGTAACGAGTGTTATTGGTATAAAAATATAACTAATATCAAAATGGCTATGAGAGAAAACTCTTACATAAAAGAAAACATTCATATACTTCTCGTGAACATCTCTGAAGGGCACCTACTGAGGAGCCACTGGGCTGCAGACCCGATAGCATCCTGAACTGACTGCTCTGCTGCTGCTAATGCCTCTCTTGGTATTTTCTCATTTCACTTTATGGTCCCTCGAGATTACTAGTATATCCTAAGCCCTCTCCTTACCTCCATAATTCTCTTCACCTTGAGCACGAAGACCAAGTACTCTTAGATAGTCACCTTTACTACCCTTTCAACCACAAGTCCGGACATGTGTTATACTAAACAATACCTGTAAACCTCCACATTTCTTCGTGTGTAAGGAACTCAAAATGGGAGTTTTTAGGCTCCCTCGGGATTGGAACAACCCGCTCACTAATCCAGAGCCCGCTTTGACTGGCACGTGCACCCACTCATTTTACGTATAAGTCGGTTTTTGTATCTCTCGATCACTAAAAACTCAACAAAACAATATATAGGTATGGGAAGGATTTATATAATAGACTCGAAGGCAACTTGTGGTGGATCTTGTTTTTGAAATCATGCTTGAGAGATCTCATCCTTGAGGGTTATTAATCCGAAAGATTGATCGATTAGATGACCCGGGTTAAGTGAGATTCGATAAAATGCCACTTAACTTGTCTACAAGTAATAAAACAATACACAATAGAATTGAGTGTAAAACATAAAATGAGTCCTAAAAGGACTTGGTAGAAGCTCTGAGCGTGTCCTCACACCTAGGCGGCAAGCTCCTACTCTGTACCTACACATCAAGACTAAATACTAATGCCTGGTATAATGCATGAATACTACACTCCTTATCAATCCATACAAGACAACATCTATTTATATGCATTTAAATTCAAACTCTAATTCATTATTATCATTTTTTAACATGTATTTAAATTTAAATCAACAGCTATTTACAATCACACCAAAATCATAAAACAATCAAATAAAATTGGTTAAATTTCTATACCTAATCGTCATGCGTGGTAACAAGGTTGTGGTTGGCTTGAGTGAGGATCGTGGGGAAGAGGGAAGTGAGAAAAGAAGAAGGAAGTTAGGTGAGGAGGATGGTGGTGGCTGGATGGGGACAGTATCAGAGGTGTGGAATAAATAGATGTTAGGGAGGAAAAAATGAGTAGTCGGTGAGAAAAACGACTGGTCGATAAGAAAAGCGAATGGTCGGTGAGAAAAATGAATGGTCGTCTTGTAATTAAAACACGACTCGACTCTAACTCTAGAAAATAATACTAACTCATAATAATTCTAAAAAATCCTAAAAATAGGGAAATATCCAATAAGACATAATACACATAATAACAATACAATGACATGATCTATAATTAATAACCCACCCAAACTACTCATAACGCATCCTAATGCATTATTCTACCTAAATATAATTCTACGATCTATTTAAAATAAATAAAGAAAAATCTGGCATACTCTTATATATTCTGATAACCTATTTTGTTATTATCTTATTGTCTTGAGTCATAGGTTTTACACTTGACACTTATTGCTCATAACTCACGGTTGGCCTCGGCTTAACACGTGGTTCCTGAAACTGACTCGAATCGAATTGACGGTTGAACCGAATGGGTCGCTAATGTAAAACTTTAACTCAAGTCACGGGTTTTACACATGGGCTTATTGATGGATGTCAGATCATGTAGGAACCTGATCATAGGCATGATATTTTTATCTTTGTAATGAACTAAAAATCTTTTGGCTATCTTATCCATATTTTTGGGGGTCTATCTCTTAAATAAGCCATAACATGCATAATTTGTTAACCTTATGATTTTAGTTAATTGAACCATGATAAACAATTAAATTTTTGTGCCATAGTTTTTCCGTAGGTAGAAGACTCATGTTAATTAAAATTGGTTTTTGTTCTTTTATTATAGTAAAACTATTTTTTATTATGAGTTGTCTAGTGCTATTGCGTCCTCTCACCACTTTCAGTATGGAGGCAGGTATTTTATCTTTCGAATAATTTTAAAGGCGCAGCCCTATGTCGGACTCAGTTAATCCTTTGACTCTGGTTGCACTCGACACATGGTGGTGGAATCTGGGTAAAAGTCAACTAAGGTTGCCAAAAAAAAATACAACATTTTAAGTAGTTATATGGACCTAAAATTCGCCGAACGAGCCACAAACAAGCCAGATTTTCTAATCTGGGAACCACAAATAAAATACATGTTCTAAACACATGCATGGTGACATGATGTATGACACATAACAATATCAGGAGTACAACCATAAAAATATTTCTAACGACAAATAGTTAGTTACTTAGTCAATTCTTCAAACTCATAGACATTAATAATTACTTGCAAAATAATTTATTTAATTACACAAAACAACCAACAGGATTATCAGGCCAATTAATTACTCAACACAAAACTTAATTAAACAACCAACAAAAATTAACCCATTAATTAATATGTCGATGATAAAACTCTAAAATTAGTGCCAAGATAACAATTTGAATTCAGATTATTAAATAAGTTATGTTTAGGCAAATTAATCAAGTAATCAATTGATGCTTAATAAGGTCATGAAAATTATAAGTCATAACACCAGAAAATTGTATAGGAATCAATTGGTTTATTCATACCACTTAAAAGGGACCAAGGAGAATTCTAATTATACTGCTCAATTAATTTATTCAACCCATTCTATGAACTAATGATGATTAATTATTTGAGTGTCCCTCTGGCAATATATAATTGTATAATTATTTAGATTATTCATGCCAACACATATATGCCTTAATATTCATATTAAATATATACATATGTGTGAAATAATCAAAGTATAGGCTACAAAGTCAATCCAAATAAATTACTAATCCAATTAACAATTTGATAATTAGAAAATAAACAAAGCATTAAAAATATAACAGTAAATTAATAAAATTAATTTATCACAATTAACTGGTTAACCTTAATTAACCAAAGACAAACTTTTTTCTAATCAATTATTGCTTTATAGATTAACTCCATGAACAAACTTCATCGATAACTCGTTAAACATTAATGCAAGACATCTCAACTATTAACATCTACGTAGAACTTCATCAAAACTATGATACAACAACCCAAGGAAACATTACGGATCCACACAATTCAATCAGAATCATCAAGCACTCGACCAGGACGCCGCAACCATCAATCACGGACCATATGCATCTATACACAGATCAAGACATGTAAACTAGGGAGATTATGCATGCATGAATCTAGGCATGAAGGTACCAAGATCAATTAGGGCGGAGAAAGAAGATAGGTACCAGGCAGGAGTACGAGGCTTCAATGGGAGGAAAGCTTGTTGAATCCTCCCTCATGGCCTCCTTTGATAAATAATGAAATAATAAGGGATCGAGAATATACGATGATCTCCACTACCTATTTATCCCTACTATTATAGCCTTAGTCTATGGACGTACCGAGTGCTAGGAGTTGGCAGTTGTTCCTAGGCACGTTGGGTCAGGGGCTATTCGAGTGGTGAAACGACTGACTGACCCTAACACGTGTTTCAGTTGCATGTGCCAAACAATGGTGCACGTTGTAGTAGCACATGGATCGGTATTCTTGAGTACTGATATACACAGCACGACGGGAAACCTCAGAATCGGATTGCGGTCAAAATAGCGAAAGTTTGGTGTGATGACCGAACACTGGTGACTGACGCTAGAAACAGCAGGCATCAACGTAGCGAGGATGTTACCGAGCAGATCGATGGGCAGTGCCGAGCGCTAGGCTGGTACTAGTACCGAGCGCGGGAGGCATGACCGATCCAAATAGCGGTATAGGCCTGTGCAGGTATTTGGAGCGAAAACTGGATGTTGAGATTTGGAACGGAATCCGGATGCTTCTATTTGTATTGGTAAACTAAGAGTTGAGATGGGTTCTGACATTTGGAGCGGTACAATGCAGGAAAGATGAAAGGAGGTTCGTGGCTACAGAAGTGAGTTAGGGTTCAACCAGGAGGGTTGGAACGATTGGGTAACATGTTCCGAACGAGATGCTTGAGATAAACACAGATGAAAGATCTTGAATAGATTACATCCATTTGCTATTTACTCCAGGAAGAGACAAACATGGATGGATCAAGGCAACATTGTGGTTGTAAGCACAATGACACGGCAATATCTTGAGGCATTCTTTTGGAGAAAAGATTTGAAACGAGATACTGGTTTATCTAGAGTTTGGGGGATAGCAACATGAGGCTTCATATATAGGAGAAGGCTGAACTTGTGAAAAAAGGAGAAGAATGCTGGAGTTTGTTATGGCATAAAGTTCGTGACTTTCTGGTGGAGTGGACAGAACCTCATCGTGCAAAGGGAGCGACGTGAAGTGCTGCAAACCAGTTCGTGGGAATTGGATCTTCACAAGGAGCGAGTGCACCGAGTGGTCGAAGTTTGCCTTTAGGATCGAGGTATGACTTTAGTTCTTCTACACCTGTTTGCAGTTATAGGCTAAGTGTTTTGCTTGTAAAAAAGTTGGTCGTGGGCGACAACTTGGGGTTGTGATCGTGGGGACATATTGTGAGTGGGGTGCTCTTTGTTCTCGCTACTCTTCTGGCAAGAAGAGTAAAACATCGTGGGGTTGCATGTCCACGGTGTCAAGCGATCAAGGTAAATTGATTGCTTGTATCCTTGCTCTTGTTAATTGATTCAAAGTTGGGAGAGGGATCCCGTATTTTGTGGTGTTGGCATCTGATTTGGTACCGGCAACCAATCTTGCGATTCTAGGACTTGGTTGAAATACTGAGCAGGGGTGATTGGTATTTTGGTTTGTATTTGGGTGATCAATCTTTGGGTTGCTGCATGCTACGTACTTAGCGAGTTTATATTTTTTGGTGTGTTGATTGGTCGTAAATCGTTAGCGGTAACCGATTGGCGATATCATGGTGGAGGGTAGTTGAGTGTATGTATCGTGATCGGTGTGTGCTATTGATTGCAAGAACGAGCGGGAGCCTCGTACCGCTATTTGGAGCGGTAGCATCTGGGCTTCAGAGGTTGCTTCGTGCCGCTGTTTGGGGTGGTGTTCTGTTGCGTGCTTGTGGAAGGCTGGTGTTTCAGAAGTAAAACACGTCGTGCGATATGTGTTTGAGGTGAAAACTTTGTTCCTTTTCTGACACCCGTGACAGTTATCCCTACCATAATCTCAACCAACATCAACTAACCTCCCACAAATCTGCCCCCCAACTCAAAGATAAGTATAACTTAGGGAGACCTAGTCTACCCTTTTCTCCCACTTCTCACCAACACTAAATCATCACACGCCACAATAGCAAAACCAAGACACTCAAGCCATCACCAACACGAGACCGAGGGGGTTTGGCCTAAGGTTGAACCCTACCTGATCGAATAAAATAATAATAAAAAACAATTGATAACAAATCATATCGAATCGCAAGAATTAATTTCATAAAATAGTATTTAATACTAGTTCCTAGTCTTACAAAACCATAAATTAAATAACATAAAATTTTCTTTCTGGGCTTTTACAATCTCCCCAACTTAGAAATTTATGTTATTGTAAAAATTGTAAGTACTAAAAGAATGATTTAGATTAATTATTACCTTAGTCTTTGAGCCAACCAGAGGTTTCACCTTGTTGGGAAAACAATAGTGCTTAATGTGTAGCATATCTGGCGGGTTGCTTAATTATATACAGATGGTGTCACCTTACCGTTACGTGGACGTGCGCAAAATCCTAATAAACTGCTCCAAAGCAATAGCTCCCTCCAGTCCGTGTCGAGGCAGATCAAAATTGTGAAATTGTGGCCCTTGCGATGGTTGGTTCACAGATTCAGAAATACTTTCATGGTTGGATGGATCATTAAGGGATGCAGATCTTTTTCTCATTTTTTGATGAATAGGGTTAAGGCAGTTATCATTAATATTTTACTTGCAAGGGCATAATACATTTTATGTTAATATATTTAAGTTAGTTATTTAAGCGTTGACAAAACTAAGTGGAGAAAAAGGAATTTAGATACATTTATTCAACGTGCAAGTATTTAATATAAGTTGGCTAACAAACAAATAGACTTGGATATTTTCTTGACATTTCTTCTGCAGTCTCCCATATTGCTTTCTCTGACCTGTAGTTCCTCCACAATACTTTTACTAAAGGGAATTTTCTTATTCCAGAATGTCTTTATTTCTTTTGCTAAGATACGAACCGGCATTTCCTCATTGGTTAAATCTGCTTGTAGTTCTAACTCTTCAAAATTCGTAATTTTATGTTCTTCGTCCCGTATATATTTTTTAACATAGACACATGGAAAATATTGTGCAATCCAACTAAACTTAGTGGCCATGCTAATTTATATCCACAAGTTCTAACTTGATCCAAAATTAGGAACGGGCCTATGAATTTCAGGTTCAACTTTTCTGACATTCAAAATCTGATCACCCCTTTCGTAGGAGATGTCTTTAGGTATACGAGCCCCCCAAGTTGGAACTCTAGGTCCCTCCTTCGATTATCAACCTAATTCTTCTATTGATCCT